>JAKSZP010013524.1:0-87387 GCA_022478985.1 Massospora cicadina
CTAACACCCTCTGCTGAGCTCTAGTAGCTTTGGTACTAACGGCTAGTTTTTTTGTGTTAGCTCTGTACGCCGTGCACAACCATGCTGGAAACAGGAGAGTTACAGACACTCTCCTAACATTAGTCAACCTACCTCTCAATTCTATGTGCATGAACTTTCTCCATGTGGAACTTTTCTGAAGTGGAAATGGTGGGCACCAGCTGTGGGCTTTGGCTGTGGTCAGCCGCACCGCTGTTTCCTCTTTTTCTGAAGGTTGGAGCAACTCAGCATTATTGTTGTTGCTTCCAACTGGAAAGTATCCACCCTTCATGTTTGTACCTGGTGGATATGGATGCTTTGAGGTCCAAAAGTTGTGATTTCCCAACTTTCCGCCAAAAATCAATTTCAAATTGAATAAACAAGTTTTCCTTTGACCGCGCAAACAGATGATGCCAGCAGAATTGGCACAGATGGGCCTGGGGGTGTTGGCCTTGAATAACGTCGGGCATTCCGTTGTAGTTAGGGTATAAGGTCATTTGCATCTAAAATGCGTTTTATGACGATAATCTTATCCAAACCTCTAATCCGTTTCTTAGCTTTTATGGCCTGGATGAGAACCCTATTCCAGTATATCAAATAACCTCTGAGAACCCTCTTTTGACCCCTACCATGATCCAGGTCAGGAAGCGGAGAAAGAATTTTATTTTAAATATGATAAAGTATATGCACCTGCAGAAGGCATGGTGGGATAAGTGGCCTCAGTAGTAAGAATGGCCAACTATCCCTCCTCCTTCTATGATTACAAAAAATACCCTTATGGCGTGCTAGAGACATAGGAATAATTTTCTGGTGAAGCGTTGGCATTTTCTGCCTTAAATAAAGACCATTTAGGGTATTTTCTACTGACTGATATCCTGTCCTACCCTTTAGTGAAATTCAGCACCACTATTCTGGTGGATACTGGTGCCACGGAAAACTTTATGGACTTGAGCATATCCGACTACCTTAGGCTGAGTTACTTGCCTGGTGGTATGGTTAGGGGAGGGTCGTCCCAAGGTATTCCCAGTCTGAAGGTCATTGAGACAGTGGACTATCAGGTTGGCAAATACCACTTGTCCGATTAATTCCAAGCTATCAAAAACCTCTTGTACCCTATCAAATTGGGTGTGGAGTGGTAGGCGGAATTTTGACGTTAGAACCAGCTTGAAAGAGAATACTCTATCTCTAACAGTAAAGAATGGCCGCACACTAGTTGTTCCTTTGTCTAAGGCTGACGCTCAGGGAGACTTGCCCCACTAGCCCCACCTTCACACCCTTAGCCTTGCCTCTATGCTGAAGCCCACTGTGGTGGTTCCCCTACCTTCTTGTTTGGAGGGTTTGGAATCTTCCTTTGATGCAGATTAAGCTGACGCACTACCTGATCATTCCAAGTACAACTGTGACTTCAAACTCACTGTGGATCTGGTGCTTATTTCTTCTTCCATTTACCCCTTAACCATCCGGGTTGAAGAGGCGTTAGATGTGTGGGTGAAGGAGCTGTTATCCAAAGGCGCAATTTTTCTGCGGACCTCTTCTGTTTGCTCCCCACTTCTCTTTGTTGAGAAGGCTGATGGTACTCTATGCCCATGTGTAGACTATGAGAACCTCAACAACGTTACTGTATCAGATTTCATCCCATTCTTTGCTTTCATAGATTGCGCTCTATGTGGAAAAGCTGAAGGTCTTCTCCAAGCTGGATTGACTAAACGCGGTCAATCAGATTCAGATTAAAAAGGGACAAGAGTGGATAACCGCATTCCATACAAGAAAAGGGATATTCTAGTTTCAAGTCATGCCCTTTGGGCTTAAGAATGTCCCTGCTATCTTTCAACGCCGCATTGATGCAGCGTTGAGGGACTTGTTAGGGACATGCGCTGTAGCCTACATGGATGACATTCTGGTGTTTTCCCCTGACCATGAGTCCCATCCAGTACACCTTCAGCAAGTGGTGGAGAGGTTAAGAGCAGCCCCCCTCAAGCTAAAGATAAGTAAATGTGAGTTTTTCAAGTCCCAGGTCACTTTTCTGGGAAACGTTGGGTTTGACCAAGGACATATGATAAATCCAGACAAGGATAAGGCGATTCATGAGTGGCCTACCCCCACTTCAGTAAAAGAATTGAGGAGTTTTTGGCGACGTAATGTTCTCAAGAAGTCCACGCCAAACCTTTCTGTGGTGGCAACGCCCTTGTATAGGGCTAGTGGTGCCAAGGTGCTTCAGTGGTCCCCCATTTCGGAGGATGCTTTCCAAGCTGTGAATTGCACCCTGTTGTCCACGTCTGTCCTTCGCCATGTTGACCCATCAAAGGAGTTCATTGTGTCTACTGATGCCTCCAAATTTGCCATAGCGGCTGCCTTGTTACAAATAGGCGAAGATGGGATAGAGAATCTGGTGGAATATTTTACAGGAAATGTCTCTGCCTGAGTTGAATTACGCCGTTTATAATAAAGAGTTACTAGCAGTGGTGGAGGCGTTGACATATTGGCGTCGCCACTTGCATGGCTCTACCCAACCATTCATTGTACATACAGATCACCGTACCTTGCTGTACTACCGCACCCCTTATTTCCTAACCCCACGTCAGACCCGTTAGCATGAGACCCTTGCCCAACTTGCCTTTTCTTACAAATTCACCAAGGGCAAGGATAATGGTTTGGCGGATGCTTTGAGCCGCAACCCTGATTTAGCTCCTGATCCAAAGGAGGTAGAAGTCCATAACACGCAGGTGATGATTCCTCCAAATAAAATTGTGTCTCCACATCCCTCTCCCCTGGCCAACGGGCCAGCGCTTGCACCTCTGGAAAATGTGGAGGAATATAATATGTTCAGAAAGGTAGTCCTTTCTCAGCCGCTAGCAGCCAAATATACTATGATACTTGTGAAGAGCACTATGAATCAAGAAGATCTATCCAGGGGATATCACGTGAAGGATTTGATGGTGTAGTTTCAGAGGCGTCTATGGGTTCCTGCTGGCCCACTGCGCTCAGAAGTCATCCAGGCCCATCATGATGGAATCACCGTTGGTCATACTGGGAAAGCAAAGACCTTGGAGTTAATAGGACGCACCTACAATTGGAAGGGCTTGCCTGCTCAGGTAGGACGGTTTTGTAAAGAGTGCCTGATCTGCAATCAAATGAAACCCAATCTCTAATTGTTAGCAGGCTTGTTGGTATCAGTAAAAAGGCGGAAGGACCTTTAACCTACTTATTAGTGGATTTCATTATGGAATTACCCGTTTCTGATGGTTATGATGCCATCATGGTAGTGGTGGACCGCTTTATGAAGTTTTCCCACTTTATTCTTCGCAGAACTAAAATAACCTCTGCTGAGATAGCCAGGCTCTTCGTCACACATTTGTTTGCGCTTCATGGGGTTCCTCAAGAAATCATTAGTGACTGTTGACCCCAGTTTACCTCCATTTTTTGGGAAGAGTTGTGTAAGACTCTTCAGATTCTCCTCTGCCGTTCAACTGCCTATCACACCAAATCAGATGGGCAGACTAAACGATTAAACCAGTGCTTGGAACAGTTTCTGCGGTGTTACACCGCCGAAGATCATTCATATTGAGTTTCTCACTTTCCCATGGCCCAGTTTTGTTACAACAATAATCTGCACTCTTCAATTATTTGTTCCCTCTTTTTCGCCAACCATGGATTTAACCCTGCACTAACATGGAGCCCAGATGAGGTTCTAAAATTATAGCGGTGGTGGATTTTGCTAAGACCATCAAGAAGGTCCACCAAGGGGTTTCCACAAGTTTAGAGGTGGCTATGCTAGTTTATAAGGAGAACGCTGATGGGAAGCGCTGAGTGGGCCAGCATACAAGGAAGGGGATCTTGTGATGCTTGATGCTTGTAACATCCCTATCAAGCAGACATGCAAAAAGCTGGGTCCAAAGAGGATTGGTCCTTACCGCATTGTTAGAAAGGTGGGCCATGCCTCATACCAGTTGGATCTTCCTTCTGCGTTTTGGATCTTCTCCATCTTTCATGAGAGCAAATTGACATTGTTCAAGGGCCCCCCCACCTAAGACTCCCAAGGCATATCTCGTGGATGGGGCGCCAAAATGGGAAGTGGAGGAAATAGTAGCCTCCCATTGAGTTGAGAGATAACTCGAGTACCTGGTATCCTGGAAGGGGTTTGATGTGGCCGAAAACAGTTGGGTGCTAGCACATGACTGTGTACATTCCCAAGACCTTATCTAATAGTTCCATAATCATTTTCCTGAGGCTGCAGGATCAAAGCCCAAGCATTCCATCGCCGCTATGAAGTTGTCACTCGCACATAACTTCTCCTTAGTGAACGCCCCCTGAAGTAGGGTGGAGCCCAAGAAGGAGGAGAGGGTAATGTCATGGTTGAACAACTTGATAGTGGGAACCAACACCAAGGATAATGCTGGGCGACAGGAGGCCCAGAAGCTGAAACTTCAGGCTCTTCCTGACCTTAAGCATACATTAGACCAACACTGGGTACAAGTCAAATTTGCCCAGGTTGGTACTAATGAGGTGCAAAACGCCCAGCCCCTTGTGTCAGCCCAGGCGTTAAAATGGACGATCTACATAACAAATGAAGATGGTTTTTTCAGTTAATTGGCAAATGGGTTTTTGAAACCCATTTATGTAATGAAATTATGAGTTCAGGTAGAATACAGCTGTAATCAATCACTTGAGTGAAGGCAGTTATGTGTATTTTACTAATTCTTATGAGAGCGTTTGCCTATTGGAGTGTCAAGGCTTGAGCACAATTCTGCAGACCCTTAATTACACCAACTCGGCTTAAATATGTTTTATAACCAACACTCCTTGTTGGTCAACTTTTCCTAATAAATTTTCCCCATTTTACTGTTTATAAAACGTTTTTTTTGACAATACTGTGCATGGACCCCTTCAAGAGGTCTCACACAACATTAACCAAACCTTTTTGAATACAATGACATTATTACCTAATGCACCGTTGGTTCGCCCAGGTACCCTACAACCTGGGGCGTTTGCCCCTTCTACCCTTGTGCACCACGCCATTTCTGGCTGGTTATTTACCGCACTTCTTTGCTTTAGCTACTATTGATCTAGCACCCTCTGCTGGGCTCAAGTCGAGTTGGTACTAACAGCTACTTTCCTTGCGTTGGCTCTGTGCACCACGCACCACCACGCTGGAAACAGGAGAGTTACAGACACTCTCCTTACAGTTGAGGTCA
This sequence comes from Massospora cicadina, assembly GCA_022478985.1. NCBI lineage: Eukaryota > Fungi > Entomophthoromycota > Entomophthoromycetes > Entomophthorales > Entomophthoraceae > Massospora > Massospora cicadina. Next base: position 5,211 of record JAKSZP010013524.1, read on the forward strand.
GACATCAGTTTCGTCTTAACTTTTACATGACAGACAGGATTAAGATATATCCTGTATTGAAACAAGCATTCCTTCCCAATAAAATTAAGTTTTAAGCTACTGGTAGGTTTTTCAAATCCCATGGTGACTTGCCGATGTCCCTATAATATTACTTTTTTTTTAGTACTAGATGGTCCCAACCCAAGGGGGGATTCATTGATGTTTAGTGAATTACGCCTGGGCTCCTAAGAGCCTGAGGCGAGGGAGGAGGCATCGAGAAAGGGAGGGGGTTTGCGCGCCAGAGCTGTGCTGCAGTGACAACTGAGCGGGGGAGGGTTGGCGACATAGTGCAGACCTTCAGGGCCATCTCAAAGTGTACCTGAAAGTGGGTGATCATGTGTGGAAGGGTCCACACCTGCTGGTCAAAGGCAGCACGAAGGAAGGAGTTATGGATGGTCCAGATGGCTGTGGCATAGGCGAGGACACAGAGGGGTAGGTGGCAACCAGGCAATGTCTGCTCAAACATGAGGTCTTGCACAGGGTGTCCGGACCAGGGCTGAGCATGGAGGAGCGCGCGGGCCTTTGGCCAAATGCGGCGACACCTGGACAGGTGAAAAAACGATGGAGGTGGGAGTCAATAGGCTCCACACAGCGGGAGCTGCTTTGGTGCTGGAAGGTAGGGCCAGTCCGGTCCCCTGTCCTGTATGAACAGTGGAGTACCCTCCATAAGGTGTTGGACACCTTTGCTGACAGGATGGGGTGATAGACATCCTTCCACAATTCCTTAAGGTCAAATCTCACGGAGGGAGGGAGGAGCTCAAGGATTCTTGGGCGGATGGGAGGACGATCTTGGGGGTTGAGGCGAGTTGTGACAACTTGTCCATTGTGCACAATTGCATGGCGATGGGGGCTGAGGCCAGGGCCTTCCCTTCTGTATGGGAAGTCATGGTGGATCCGCGCGCCTACTCGTTTCAGGGCAATGAGAGCCTGGTTCCAGTAGGGGGATGAGGATGGTTTTAGGCGATGGCCTGGGTGGTTTGTGAGCCACTCCCCTAATGAGGTCAGAGATGCTCTAGGAAGACCCAGAGCTGCTGACACTGACTGGCGGAGGGCGGGCGCCCATTGGGGCATGGGGTCGCGTCCCAGCAGACAATTGGCCATAAGAACTTCAGGAAGATTGTGGTGGCGTGGGATCGCGTGTCCAGAAGCCCTAGGCCCCCTTCATTGCAGGGTCGGGCAATGGTTGAGAGGGCCATTGGTGGATGGTTTGAGCCCCAGATCCAACAGCGGAGGAGTACATTGAGCCGCGTATAAAAGGCATCTGTGAATGGGCAGACGTGCGCTAGGAACCAGACTTTGGAGAGGAGGAACACATTGGCCATCAGAGCTCGACCCTGGGGGTGATGTGCCGCCGGTTCCAGCTGGCAATCCTGGAGTTAACTGCTGCAAAGAGCAATTCCTCATTGTCTTTTAGCGCAACTCCTTGTTGGTTGGTGAGAACGCCCAGGTGAAGGAAGGTACCGCGCTCAGGTTAATACCAAATGGTGGGGGGAAGGTGAGGGAGCCGACCTGTACAATTGTTGTCTTGGAGGTGTTGACCATGGCGTTGGACGCCTTGGTGTACCTCTCAATGGTCACAGCAGCGAGGGCAACATCCCCAGGGCAGCCAAATGCAATGGCAGTGTCATCTGCAAATGCCATGGTGCGTGTGGGGGCTTTACCTGGGACCAGAATCCCTGTTAGCTTGTCCTGTAAGGAGGCCAAGAGGGGGTCAAGGGTGATGTTAAAAAGGATAGGGCTCAGGGGGTCCCCTTACCGGAGACCTTGTCCAACTGGTACTGCCACTGTAAAACCCATTGGCGCCAGGACTCTGGTGTGGAGCTGGTCATAGAGCGCTGATATCCAGCGCCTAGCTGCGGGTGGGAGATGGAAGCGGGCCAGGGAAGCATCAATATACTTCCAGGCTACCCGATCATATGCTTTCTCCATATCCAGGAGAGCCACAAAGCCATTCACCTTACGAGAGTTAGCAGTCAAAGTCACGTGAAGGTCATTATAGTTGTCCCATAACGACCTCCCCGGAATAAAACCGTGCTGGGATGGGGAGAGGCGAGGTGACACCCATTTGGTGATGCGGTTGGCCAGAAGCTTCGTGAAGAGCTTGTGGTCTGTGTTGATCAACGCTATGGGGCGCCAGTTCGCCAGGTTCTCACGGTCTGACTTCTTGTGAATGAGGGTCGTGATTGAGCCTCTGGAGTCGGGGAGGACCTCGCCATTCACCAAGAGTGCAGCGAAGAGGTCGCGGAGGGTTCTGGCTATCACTGCAGGTTCCAGAAGGTACACCTCAAAGGGTATTCCGTCTGGGCCTGGGGCTTTAGGCCGTGGGGATTTCAGAAGGGTTTCCATCACCTCCTGGATGGAAATAGGCGCCAGTAGAGCCTCATCAGCCCGTGGGTCAATGGGCGGCTCTGGAGCCTGCCACAGGAAGTCTTGGATGTCCGATGGGTCCACCTGGGTGGCATGGAAGAGGCTGGAGTAGAAGCGGTGTAGTTCCTGCGTGATTTCCTCCTTATCTGAAGTGGTTGTAGTGCCAATCTTCAGTGCAGTAATATCCTGCGCTGTTGACCGGGCTTTCTTTTCTGAAAGAAGAAGCGGGTGGGGCGTTCCCATTGAGCATAGTAACGAGATGTTGTAAAGTTTGCTGCCCGTTCTTCCTGCAGTGTGAGCTCCAAGCGGAGTGCTTCCTGCGCCGCTTCCCAGTCTTTCAACCATCTGGGAGAGGGCGAAGGCTGGCAGTTTCACTCCAGATGTCTGATTCTGGCTTCCGCCCTTTTGACTCTGGCGCGAGCTGCAGTCATCTGGGCTTTGGCACAGTTGTAAGCAACGCGGGTGATGCCCTCCTTGGTCACCGCCCATCTAGCCTTGTGGTCAAGCAGGTGGGGTGGGGGGAGGTGAGAGTCTTCCGGATGGTCATAAGCTTCTCCTTAGTGAAGTGGTTGTTGAGAAGAGCTGGGGCAACCCTAGGCCAGAACCTACGCGACGGTCTAAGTGTGGTGGTGAGGACAACGGTGAGTGACCTGTGATCACTCAGATGGTTGTCACGAGAGATGGGAGAGGATACGCGGCCAAGTAACAGGGGGCCAATCAGTGCTATATCTATGCATGACGCTGACTGGAAAGCTCCTCCATCATACTGGATCCTAGTCATGCAACCTAGGTCAGACGCGGAGGATGGAAGCGCATCTATAAAGCCACTCAGGCGAAGGAAATCCTGGAGGCGACTTGATCCAGGGCGTTCCTTTGCTGCAGGGGGTAAGAGTCACGGACGCGACTTATGGTTGTGTTGAAATCTCCTAAGATGACTGTATTCCGTGGGAGATTGAGTTGGAGGAGCTCTTCCAAGAGCCGATTTTGCTCCTGACCTGCATTAGGCAGGTAGATGCTTGCAGCGAAGAAGGAGAAGTCAGGAGTGGTGAGTTTGGCCAGTATGAGGCGGCCATCTTGATATTGTGAAAAAGAATGAGTTTTAACCTGGGGATTTAAAACAATAAGGGCGGCATGGTTTGTCCAGAAGGAGTTGCCTCCAAACTGTTCATTCCATGCAGATTGTTCGTGGGGGAGGATATGGGGCTCCTGGACAGCAGCGATGTCAATTTGTGCTGACCTGAAGTTTCGAAGGAGGCGGGCTCTCCGCTTAAAGTCCCGCAACCCATTTGCGTTGAAGGATTGCAGGGCCAGGGTGCTGCCATGGGGACTCATAGCTGTTCCCCTCCATGTCCTGGGGGTTGCCAGCGCTTAAACCTGCTGCTGTGAGGCGGCTAGTTTTGAGTCCTTTAGCTTGACTATTAGCTGCAATCCGTTAGGAGCGTTGAGGGTTCTGAGGGGAAGGAGAGGGTGAGGGGGCGGAGGACCCATTAAGCCAGCCTAGGATGCTGCCCCCGCTCCGTTGCAGGGGAAGGACCTGAGGGTGCTCAATGGTGACCTCCGCGGTGTCCCCATTTGATGAGTCTGAGTCCATATTCACTTCCTCTAACAAGGCAAAGGATCCGCACGAAATGGACTGTGGGGTTGGGGTAGGACTCTTTGAGGTGGCACTTCTACCGCAGGCCGCAGGTTGCCAGTCCATGCTGGTGGGCATAGCTCCATTGGGAGATGAGGGTTGATGCGATAAATCGCTGGTGGAGGTTGGTGGGGGTGCCGCGGAGCCCTGAGTGGGGGTGGCTGACGAGGGGCACCCTGTGGGAGATGCCTTGCGCTTGGTGAGTAAGGGAGTTGACTCTGGGAGATTAGAGGGGGTGCCCATTGGAAAGGGGGCATGAGCGCGAAGGTATCCCACACCAATAGTGGGGTTAGCTGTTTCAACTGCTAGGCGTAAGGCCTCAGGGGACAGGTCTTGAACGGGAACCCATTGTGTGGGTTGTGGAATTGCTGCTGCAGCCACGTGGGATCGTTTTTGGCCTGGTTTTATCCCTGGGTGGTGGCTAAGAGGGCTTGTTTTCGAGCTGTGCAGCCACTATACAAGTGTCCAAGGGTATTACACCAAGAACACCGGGGGCGCGCCTGATCAGGGTCGACAAAAAAGATCTCAGGGCATGCCCCAACTACCGCCACATGAGGAATAATCTCAATGTTGCGGGATACAGTGGGGGAGGGGATGAACGACGCCCTAGCAGTGCGAGCTCTTTGAGTGGGAGCATAGTAAGAGGGGACGCTAAAGTCCACTGAAAGAACAGACCCAAACTCCATTAAACCACGATGGAGTGCCAGTTTAAGAGACTCAGGATCAACAGTTGTTGGTAGGTTGGAAAAAGTAACCCATGAAATTTTCTCCAGGTGAGAGCGTGTGCGGAAGATGCGAAGAGATCCGCGTGGAATAATGACCTGGAGGGTGGCAGCATGGTCAGCAAGGGCAGCTTCAGTGAAGCCCACATCGATGTAGTGGCCCTCCACTGATTCATGGATGGTGGTGTTAATTGAGAATTTTTCCGCAATCGCTGCAAAGTATGAGAAGTAATCCTCTGTATAGAATTCAACAGGGTTATGCCCATAATAAAGGCGAATTGCGTGGGAGAGGGTTGAGCGAGGTAGAGCTTTTTGTGCTCTAGTTTCGGCCCATTTCTTCTTAACATCAGCAATAAACGCCACTTCACGGGGATCAGCTTTGTGTAGCGTTGATGCCAGAGGTTTTTGCCATGCCCCAGTGGCTCCTTTGGTACGTTTGTGTTTGCTTTGGGCTGCAATTGCGGGTTGAGTGTGAGCTGGTGGTTTGGACAAGTTTGTGGAGTTCCCTTGTTGCTGGAATGTTACAGCAGTTGCTGGCGTCATATTAAATTGAGGGGCGGTTTGTTGGGCCTCGCTAAATTGGGGAGGCCCATCCAGATTGGAATTAACTCCAGCCAATTGGGAGGAGGGAGATGTTTCATCACCATCCTAATCTATTTGGGTAAATTCAGCCTGAGTATTTGCTGTGATTTCGTGGGCAAAACTCACTGGCTGATTGGTGAATTGGTCGTTTTCAGCATATGGAGTTAAAGTGCCGACTTGAGAAGTGCTGATTATGGGGTTTTAAATGGGACGGGTGAGATTGGAACTGGTGTGAAGTTCCAAAATCTGAACCATTTAAATCCCCATTGGGAAGAGTAGATTGTCCCAATTTGGTGCTTAGTGAACCAGAATGTGCGGCTAATCCAACCTTTCATTTGAGGGTTTGGGGGCCAAGAGATTGTTGGGCCTCGCTAAATTGGGGAGTCTCATCCAGATTGGAATTAACTCCAGCCAATTGGGAGGAGGGCGATGTTTCATCACCATCCCAATCTATTTGGGTAAATTCAGCCCAAGTATCTGCTGTGATTTCGTGGGCAAAACTCATTGGCTGATTGGTGAATTGGTCGTTTTCAGCATATTGAGATAAAGTGCCGATTTGAGAAGTGCCAATTACGGGGTTTAAATGGGACGGGTGAGATTGGAACTGGTGTGAAGTTCCAAAATCTGAACCATTTGAATCCTCATTGGGAAGAGTAGATTGTCCCAATTTGGTGCTTAGTGAACCAGAATGTGCGGCTAATCTAACCTTACATTTGAAGATTTGGGGGCCAGGTAGCTGGGTATCGCCCCTCATGGAGGGAGCCAGAAACACGGCGTCAGCAATAATAGATGGGGCTGAATTAGCTGACACAATGGGGGAGGTGAATGCCTGGATGAGCTGAGTTGCATTTAACTGAGCAGACGCCATTAAAACAGCGTGGGTAATGGCCTCCTTAGTTGGAAGGGGCCCAGCGGGTTGGTGGGAGGCAGCGCACACAGAGCTGTTAGGCATGCAGGTTGCAGAAGTGCGATTAGGTGAACTGGCGCTAGTTGGAGTAGCTCCAGGTTGGGGGGTGGTGCCTGCTTTCATGGCTGCTGCTTGAGAGCGGGTGATTCTGGTTGACCCTGAGGTGGGTAACCGAGGGCTGCTTCGTTTGGGGTGGTGCTGGCTCGTTTGGCATAGCCTGCGGGTTCTTTTGCGGGGTTTACCGCCATATTTGCTAATAGTTTTCATAAATCTCTTTAGTGGAGCTAAATTTCAGGCTGAATTGATTTTCAAAAAGTGATGCTTAGCAGAAAGAGATGTCCCTATAATATTATGTTGGTTTGATATGAAGGTCATACATAGGGCACCCACTTTTTGGACACAAGTTTTTACAATTGGCCATTCTTGACTTGACGATTTGCCAATTTTTCACTAAATTTTTTTGAAGAGTCAAGGAATTATCATTCCATATATGGATTGGGTTAAGAGGTCATAGAGTTAATTTTTTCAGGGGTGGTTAGAGTTTATATGGTAGCCTTTATAAAGCAATATGCTTTTTGGTTTATGGGCTCTGGTCAATGAATAATGGAAAAATCTTTATATGAAGGTTTAACGTCCATCTGCTAACTCCTGTCAGGATCTTTCATTTGTTGCAGCTTCTGTAATGTTTTATAATTCATTAATTAAAGTAAAATGATTCTAATATAAGTAGGGTTAATTTAGTGGTGGAAAGTTTGATAACTTTTGAATTTCGCTTATCAGCTTGGTAGTCACATCTCAAAGTTTTAATTGATGCTGCTCAAGGGCGAGAGCTCTTTGCTTTATCCCATGTATCATAGTGGGTAATTTTACCAAAAGTTTAAGGAGTTCTTGATCCAAAGATGGATCTGACGCTAAATCATTATTATTCATTGTAATGATAGTTGCACCATGGACTCAGGGTATACCTGGCAGGAAGCACCAGTTTTGTTGGGACTAAGGGGTATAGACCACTTGTATTTTTATTTTTAAGGCCTGGGAAAACAATATTCCTGAGTCATAGACTAAAAAGTTGTTACTTTCTTTGGTTGGAAAGTCTTCAATCAAGATAAAGTTCCTTGAGAGGTAAAGACTAATTTTTTGTCCCTAAATAAATTGAGGTAGTCATTTTAACTTAAATGGCAAAAAAGTAAAGTTTATTCACTCAGAACATGATTATATGGGAGATCAGGGAGCTTTTCTCAGTAAATATCCGAAATTCCAGGCTAAGATCAAAAACATTAACTAATTGGGGGATTCTGAAGCAGATTGTTCATTTATGTAAGATGGGATTTGATTGCCGCATAGATAGGGGTTAAACCATAATATTATGGGGTTTTGGGTAGTTAATATTTGATCATCTAAGTTGGGTTTATCCCCAATATTGATAAACCTTAGTTTTGGCAGGGAAAATCAAACTAATGGTTTTGTCTATTCTATTGGATTGGGCTTAATACCTGCCATCTGACTGTGCAAATCTTTGATTTGGGAAGAAATCCCAATAGTCTTATCATTATGATGGTACCCCAAAAGGAGTCAATCCATATAACTATGAAGATGAGCGGCGTTGATATCAATGGAGCGTCCATGCTGTGCTGACTCAAAGGCTGACTAATAAGATAGCTGCAATTTAATTGGAAAGTCACTGAGGTCAGCTTGATCAGTCAGGGTGAACAGGACTGGTTCCTCATTAGAAGATTTCATAGGGCTGTCACTATATTTGTTGCAAAAACCCACAAAGTTTAGGAATAGATAGTTAAAATTTGTCATGGATACAGGTAATCAAGCTGTAGAGTTAAAACCAGGCCTGTGTAGTGAGCACCACTGTTGGCCTTATGGTGGATTAAATAAAATCAGGAAGTTCGTTTCATAGAGGTTAAGCCCACTGATACAACAGAAGAACAATATGAAGGTCATTATTTCTTGAGCAAAGCTGTTAAAATATATGAATTAAAAGCAGAAAGCTTCTGGAAACACAATTTATTTTATAAAAGCAGCTTTGCACTGTTGATACCAAAGGGGTTAAAAATGAATATCAACTTTGTGCTACAGAGTCCACTGTAGCCTATCAACTAAAAGTGATCCTAAATTATCTATTGCTATTGTTTTCCCTTGCTGCATTTGCTCTTACAACTCTACCAAGAGGTTAAACTTACTCAATATTTGCTCAGTGCAACTCTCAGAGGAATTGCAATCATGTTATAATATTTCTTATAATTAACCTTTATCATTTGATCTGCTAACAACTAACAGGATCTTAATAACATAACTTACTTTTAATATCCTCAGCTTCTGGTTGCTAGAAAATTAAATTATATTAATTTTAACCAAACTGCTTCCTAAGATAGCCAAATCTGTCAGATTCTTATGCAATTGCTCAACTATTAATACTAAAATTAGTTTAATACTAGTATTTGGCATAACGAGAGGAAACCATCAGGGTAATTTCCTGACTTTTGCCAGTTATAGGTTTTGTCTCACTTAAAGCTCTAATTCCCTTTTCCCACCCCATTATATAGTCAACGCCCTCCTTAGGATAGGTTGTCAGTATATTTCTTAGTCTAATTTCCTTTTTAGTTTAATAAAATTAAACCTATTTCTATCATTTTTGCAATGGAGTTTTCCCCTAACCTTAGTCTTTTTCATAAAAAACTATTACAGTTATGAACACCTCAATGATATCACTCTTGCATTTTTGGAGGGGGCATTGCGTTCCACTACTCCAATGTTATCCGCAAATATAGCGGAATGCAAATGTTTTGAACCTCCCATTTCCGTGGCCAATCTTCTGGACATGCCAAGGATGCTGTTCTTTCAAATAAAGCCTTCCAATCCGCCATAAATCTGGCGTGGTCTTCCAGGCATGCCGTGGATGTCACCAATGTAAATATTCTGCTGACTCGCTGAAAATTTGGTGCAAATTATACATTCTGGTGTTTCCCTATTATTACAATCTGTTCACTCCCAATACTGAACTCTGTGAATCTCTGAAGGCTTGTTGCCCTACTTGTCTCTCCCACCTATAAGGTTGCTCAGTAAGTACCGCATTTTCCCCCATTACAGACTCTTGGTCTGTTATGGGACATTAAGAAAGTTTTTAAGCTGATTTTCTACTCACATTAGCCTATTAGAAATTTAAACAAAAGCTACAAGTTCTTCTGAGCATTCTTATGCTGAGCCATTCACTGGGCTTTGAAACACTCAGCTCACATGATAGTATTCTTTCATTTAGCATGAACCTTGATAGTGTGGGTGTTCATTCCATTTTTATGAAGGAATTTCAATTAGTCTTCAATCTCTTTAATGGTGATTTCAATTATTCTTACGGCTGAGGTTTCACTTTATAAAAGTTTGGTGGCAGCATAGCTCTTAGCACTCTCCTTGACATGTGCAAGTTAGTTTCATTAATCTGATAATTCATGTTTTGTGTTCAGAGTATTAAAATGAATAATTTCTCTTCTCTCACCAGGAGTTCAGAGGTATCTTCACCATGATAGGCTCCAGATCTTCAGCGTCAATTTGTTCTTGAGAAATCTTATTCTCTTTGTTTTGGTAAGATGGTGTCTTTCCTGTAGTAAGCACCATAGTTATAACGTTGACCTTTACTCACCTTACTTGGATGTCTAAGTTTCTGTGGAGGGATTCTGTCAAACACATATTAGACACCAAGCGATCTTCTAAAGGGGTATGGTAATCACCACTTAGTAAATCTTCTTTTGATGCTACCTGTTGTAGCATTATTGATGATTGGAACTGTTCATTATCCTGCTGGCGGTATTCTTATTGGCACTCTGTGACATAACTTCAGTACATTGTCCTCTGGTAAAAGGCATAATGAAAATCTCAGCTAACTTCTCCCTTGACGTTATCAGCAACTAAGCTGTAAGTCTTGGGGAGCAACCCCTGCGGCTTAATTGGGAGGTAATCCTACTTTATACCAAGAAGGGGAGGAAGCCAAAGGATGCCACTCTTGTTACCATGGGCGACTAAGACCATGTGTTGATGAGAGGTAGTGATGGCGTACCTTTGAAAATCGCGTCATTCCCTGTGCCAGCTATCCATGAGTTGGTCTAGAGCTTTCAGGGTGTTTTGGAAAGTGGAGGCAGCTAGGGGCCATTGCAAGCTAAAAGTTTGTAGTTATTCTCTTCCACAAGAGGCTAGCTCCACTAGTGTAAGTTCAGCTAAAAACTACATTAATAAGTGGTGAAATTAGATTGATTAAATCAGTTTTAAAATTGTAGATTTCCAACCGCCAAACTTCATTTTCTCCAACAATCTTAAGCCCATCCCTGGAAGTAATGGTAAATAAACCTCTTCCCTACTCAATGGGACCAGCCATATGTAGCTTGGCCGTGGTCACACCCTGTCACCCACTAATGAAGCATTGGTCAATCTGATAGGCGGAATTATGCCTGAGGGAAAAATTGGTGGAAAAACTCAAGCCTAAGTCAGCTGATTAGGCTGAGATTGATCCAGTGCTGCAAAGACTTTAAAATTTCAATCCAAAGTAGCTCAATTGTGTAAATATTTTAATGGCAAATGAAAATACATTTTTCAGTATGTTTAGGTGAGCTTAGAAGTCAGCAAACCCCAAGACAGGCTCCACAGGTGCTCCATTTATTCCCATTAGATATTTCAATTTATATGAAATTCAAGTATCTAATTTTATTTTTGTATTTTATATGCTCACTGGACATCTAGTGTGTATGATTTCCAATTTTGGGAATCCCTGACTGGTGTTAATAATTCCCCTATTAGCTTTGAACCCTACATATGTCGCTGTATCAGAGGTGTTCTTGGTTGGTGCTTTTGTGTTCACCTAACTGCGTTCCTGGTCAGTCTTATAATTATCAGCACGCTCCATGACACAAGGTATTCTTTCTCGCAGGTGCCCTATATCTCAGCTCCTATACTAGTTACTGGAATTATTTCTATTAACCCATATAAGTGGAAAAAGGATAAACATAAGATTCTATATAAAAACTTCTTTGTTAAATAAATTAACGTTTTTTTATATTTCAGAAAAAATTCAAGACTAAGTTAAATATTAATTGATAATATAATGGAAATAGGGGTTAGTAATATTGAAGGGGTTTCATGAAACCTTTGTCAGTCTCTTCTTGATCTACTCATGGGTGGCTTCATTCATTTGACACAATGCTTATATCTGCGAGCTCCATCTCAAAGTATCCATCCCTGAATCAGGGTGGTAGTCCCTTGATCAATCCCCACTTCTGGGTTTGGGGATGAAATATTGCTTCGGGTTATTGCTAATTATCCTAATTTATAATATGCTGATCAAGTCAGACTTTGTACAATAGTGCTTGTCAGAAAATCGACTTTGGGCTCTACTAGTTGGCAGGCTAACCAGTATGAAAACTGGTCAGCCCTTGCCGTTTTGACTTAGGCATCAGGGCTAGCAGCACTGGCTAACCCCTTGGCGTGTCACACATGCCATTTTGGGGATCTCCTAGCCTAAACCCCAACCAACAAAATAAATAATAAACTTATAAACAAAGGTAGATCAGGCAAAGGGAGATATTTAATGAAAGGGAAGTGCCAGGTATTTATACTATTTACAAAAGGGCTACTGCGCCCACCGCTAACCTATTGGCTTTTCCGCTGGTTCTTCCAGCCAACCACTTCTCTTCTTCTTCTATTAGTTCTTCTTCTACTCTTTTCTTCCCTGGAATTGACCCTCTTTCTCCATCCTTCTCAATGTCCAAATTAGTTTTGGCTCATCCTCAGCCTTAAATCACCAGTGAGCCATATAAATGATTAACCTAATTAAATGTCAAATTGATATAAATGTGCCAGAAACTGCTTCAGTCACATGCTTGACTCGAATATCTAGGCATCTTGCTGACATCTATTCTTGTCTAATCTGGATAATAAATGAGCACCGGAAACAACCTCAGCTGCCTCAAACTTATAATTGTTTGATCAACTGACATCAGATAATCAGTACAGCAGATTATAGAAGGAGAATTGAAGTGAATACATCAGCTTTCTTCCAGAAAGCCCACAACTGACCACAAATGGCAGTTGACGTCAAACACTAATTCCACTGACTGATATCAATTGGATCATCCTCAGCTATTAGTTGCCAGTGATTCTTATACTAATTTTGGCTCAACTCAAATTGGGGGGCAACTAACCAGCAATCACATTAAATCACACGAAATTCAGTCAATAAACCATTCTGCTGGGATTGGCTATAACATTCCAAATAACGCTAAATCATTAGAGGACTCCATCTGGTTAAAATCATGACAGTGCTGATCCAATGCACCTCGCTTCAGGGTTTTTTCTGACCTTAAATATAACTTGGTTACCTTTATGGTAATATTCAGATGGAAAAGATCTCTTCCATTAGGGTAACTGGGTTTGACTGGCTTTTTGTTCATTCATTTATCATTGGCTATTTTTGGACAGAATTTCTCCATCATTGTTTGGTTGTAATCATTTTGCCTCCCTGAAGGTATATAAGGTGTCAAAGTTTATTATCAGAATTGTCATCATTGTCATATATTGAAGTTCTTTTTACCCACATCAGGTATCAAACTATTGTGTGTGACATTATACTAAATGACCAAAAATTCTGAGGTGGTTATTGTCTCTCTAAAAGGGTTATCTCCCTTATACATGTTTTTATCTAGCTTTTTAAATTTGTTTGTGGTTGTATATCAGCGGAGTTCTTCCTGTCAAGAGAGTGTCTATAACTCCCCAAAACCCAGCGTTGTGTTACTTGGTACATAGGACAATGCAAGGAACTAGGGATCATTGTTATTGTAAAAATAGCCAAGCCGAGGGTGCTGGAGCTAAAGAGACTTAGGGTGAAGGTGTTGAGCATAGTAATAGTAATAAGAAGTTAAACATTCTTCACAACTTTGCGGTGCACAAGAGAGTGGTGCATAATTAAGTTTGGTACAGGGTTAAAGTGCACTGTTGACTGGGTTTGAGTGGAATCTGGTATAACCAGCGTTGTACCTGAGTTTATAATAATTTCAAATAAAAGAAACTGGCTAACATGATGCAAGACCTCCTCAAAGAGGTCCACGCACGGTGCGCCCAAGTCTACATATGAAAAAAGGAAAGATAATGGCATGGTTTATTTGGAAGACGACCAACGAGAAACGTTGGTCTTGAGCAAAGATATAAATCAGCTCAGGGAAATTCTAGATTGGCAGAAGTGGTCCCAAGCATTGATGCACCAATAGGCGAGCGCTTCTTTCTGAAGGGTTACATACCTCAAAATCAATTTTATTATAATAATCAACTGAAGTTGAATCTGACCCAAACTCAAAATTTTGTAAATGGAAGGGTTTCAAACCCCCGTTTCCTGATGAACCAAATTTTCCCATTTTGTCTGACTCAAAACTCATTCATTTTAACCCTAGAGCTGAATAGGGGCTGGGCTTTAGACACATCACTTGTCTCAACCTGGGTGTACCTCGCCTGTACCCAGCGTTGATCCAAGGTGTGTTTGAGATCAGGAAGGGCCTGAAGTTTCAACTTCTGGACCTCCTGCCTCTCAGCCTTGTCCCTACTGTTGGTCCCCTCTATAAGGTCAAGTAAACATGACACTTCCAGAGAGCAAAGAATTATCTCCTGTATACTTGTGGTTCTCCATGATAGGGCTCATGGGAAAGGCTCACCATTATCCTCAGTATATCATCTGTGATAATTGATTGGGTTAAAGACAGGTAAACATGCGCCAGCTACAGGATTTGATTGGCTGAAGGCTGGAGCAGATGATCCTCAAACCTCTGTCTAAGGTAATTTGACTGGGGCAGGAGCAGCAATTAGCTCCAGCATAATTTAATAGTGATATCATCTTATTGGCTGCTGTATGTGGAGCTGCATTTGTAACGGTTGATGGGGAGGGAGAATACTCACCCAAAAAATTATGTCAGAAAAGGGCAGGACCTACTTCAGAAGGTTGAGGGATAAGGCCACTGTGACGGTGAGGGAAGGTCACTGATGCTATGAATGGCCCAATCTGAAGCACAAAGGGCAGAAAGAGTGGCCATTTTTGACTTGGGCCCAGAATAGGTAGTCAGGAGCCAAGCAGATCACAGTGTGGAAGGACGGCAAGGTGAGTGACTTGATGTAAGGGCTTATTGTTGCAAAGGCCTGATGTCCTATGATGTGGATATCCTGATTGAAGAATACAAACTGCAGGATGGGAACAGCACTTTAGATGGTTAATCCATTCTGGAGCTTTTATCAAAGCTAGCTGGATAGAATAGTTGGAAAACTGATGAACTGCACCACCAGAATGGCATATTCCAGCAACTGAATGCAGGTAGTATGATGGGATATTTTAGAACTTAATAGCATCATTGGTGTTGCAGATGGTTTGACCAATCATTTTATGCAGGGTTTATCTAAATGAGTATTTTTGACTATCTATTAGACATAGGGGCAACCCTATAATAATAAGTGATCAGTGCGCGGCATACAACTTTATAGGGAGTAACCAAAGTTGTATTAAGTTAGTTTTGGTGTTTTGATCTCAGCGCATCAATCTATAAATATTTCATTATGGCGAATTGAATCCTTAAACCCTGCCAGTGCAATTTCTACTACTAAGTTTAACCCTACAAATCTCTCATATCCTTATTAATGTAAAATATTTAGCAAAAGGATTCCTATTGTTATTAAAGCCATTTATCAGCGTCTTGATTGCAGTCAGTTTATTGCAATTATAATAGATAATTCCAAGATTTTGTGATCAATTCCTTAATCCTAATTCAGATAATTACTCCTCTAGTCTGCCACCTTTGATTGAAGCTTAGTACACATAAAATGCACCAACTTGAATGCTAGTTGAATATACATACCTTAGTGTGACTCCAATAGTAAGGTGATCCTTTTTTCTACGTTGCTAGATAAATCCTCAGCAAAGAATAACTGTCAGTGAGCCAGAAAGCTTTTGTTATTCTTTCTAAAAATGGTTTTCCCTTTGCAAGTTCTCAAAGGTTACTGTACACTAATTTGTCTTTTTGTTTTAAGTGTAATACTTAATCACCAAAATCTGACGTTCTAACACAAATTTCTTTATTGTGGCGCTCAATACAAGGCGCACTTTATTACTTAAATGACAACTTCCAAGTATGAATCTAGAGGAGAAACATTTCACCATTGGCCTTGGCGCTAAATATTCGTACAAGCCATGGACAAAGTCAACATGGTTATCAATTACTCTCAGTTGATTGGTTCAGAGTTTGTAGGTGTGGAGATGCCTATGGCAAAGCTTCCCTATTCTGGTATACTAAAGTCTCAAGCATAGTTCTATTGTCAAATGTCTCAGGACAAGATACAAGAAGTATCTGAATGGCTGCTTCACAGTTATTGCCTGATTTCCCAAAATGCAAATGATGCAAAACTGGCCACTTTTAGTACATATAGGCATCAAGAAACCCTTTATGACAACTATCATATTTTTTGCATTTTGACTATACATGAGATGGTCAGGAGACTCGCCACCAAAAATCAACTAGTGAACGTGATAGTAAATATTTATATCCATTTATCCACCAAGTACATCAGATTATCTCCCATCAGCATATTGATATTGATGGATTAGTTATGTTTATGGAAGCCCAGCAACAAGATAATTTACTCTTACTTAGACATTTAAATAATGCTTTCCATGAAATCTGTGAAGCCATTCTGGTTAACTGGCAACATATTCAGGACGCCCGCCAGAGGATGTAAGGACATTCCGCTCAGCTCAATTATGATTTGTCTCATATTATTGATGATATTCTGAATAATCGAGGGGTAACCCCCTAATGGGTTGCAGATACTACCTCTCACTGTACCCAAATAGAAGATTAACTTAATCTAAAAGTGGAGCAACAAACAGAGGCTAAAACGCTGACCTTGTTGCCAATCATAAATAATTTAAATGCAATTCTCCAAGTAAAGAACAATTTAAATGGCCACATGGGCCAGCTATCAGGAATACTCAAGGACGACAATTGGTTATTAATAATTAGAAGTGGACATGTTCACCTAAAAATGCGCTTCAATTTCTGGATATGGACATGGATAGAGCACTATGCTCTGAGACTAGTTGTATCAAACCATTTAATCTTTGTGGTTGAACCTGAGAAATTAGGGTCAGAACGTAGAATCTTCAGTAAATGGGACTAGAATCAGAAAGTGGATCTTCTTGCCGCTTAATTAAATTATTGAGCATGTCAAAAACGTGTTACTCGCAGAACGCCAATGTCTTTCTGATATTCTGGATAAGTTTAAAACTGATATTAACAAGAACCTTTATAAATGTTACAAGGAGGGCCCCAGAGTACCACCTCTAGATTTATTTGTTAATGATCAGAAAATGATTCCAAGTAAAACCTGAAGTTGATGGCAAGGAGACGCTAATTATTCAGGAGGTACCCACCTATCTTACCTACATTCCTGGACCTAGAGATCCGCTTCCGTGGTTATTTTGATGAATCCTCTAGCTGAGCATTTTGGCTCTATTATCTGTGAAACTCCTATACCACAGGAACAGCATATGGCTGCTACCCCCGCTCAATAACTGAAGCGTTTTCCTAAGGGCCATTCTGATGGGTCCTGGACAAGTTACTCCTTCTTTTCGCTTACCTGAGAATTATTTAGTAGTAACAAAGGCCCTTTGTTCCTACAATTATGAACTGTAACTACATGGTAAATATATTTGAGGTACGCCAACCAGGGTACAGATATTACAAAACACAAACAACAAAATGAACCAAACCAAACATGACCAACCGCCCAAAATTGTGCAGCTAGACACACAAAATGAGAAAATAACCAACCAGGTGGTACAGCGGCGAACCACTTAACCCATCATGGCAGAAGGGGATGGGGGATCAGGGGGCTTATCTGCAGGCTTTTGATCATCATAAAGAGTGCGGGCTAAGGTAGAGAGCAAGGGTGTGGGGCTATCAGCAATATGCGGGCAAGTTTGCAGAGGACTGGTTGTTCAGATAAATTATTTTCAGCATAAATCGCACCTAAGTAAGTGGACAAGAATTTTTCCACTTGAATGCAGATGTCAGAAAGTTGGGAGAGTAAAGCGGAGCTAGTGTGGGTAGCTATTGATTTGTATTGTGAAGCAGAAATCACTTTCTGAATGGCATCTGTGGCATGTTTATGAATTGAATAATGGCGTTTTTGCTCTGTGGGGTCTAGTTAGGGGCAAGAATGGGAGGGGGGAGACCTTTTTCAAGCATTATCGCTGTGTGGGCAACAGCATTGTATATGAAATGTGTGTCAGGTTTGACAACAGCTGCCACAGAAGGATGATTTTGGGTTCATAACAAGTCATCAATTGGCCATGGGGCATAGAAGTGCCTAGGGATCTCAAGGAGAGTTTGTAACACATAATTTTTCCATATTGATTTTAGAATCTTCAATCACATTACCCATTTCATCAGTTTCATCCAATGTGGTCCATGGGCTCATGTCATACAAATCCTCGTTTTCCACAATAGGGGTGGTTGATGCTGGCAAATAGGTTGTAACACTGTAAAACCGTTGTCCAAGCTGATTCATGATTGGTGGGAGCATTGGTGGCACCAGGCTTAGGAGGGGCCTGATTGCCTGCTGTGGGTGTGGGTGTGACAGGTTTTAAAGGAGGGTGTAGGATTGCACCCCATTCTGAGAGTGCTGCAGGGCAGTCAGCGGAAGGGGAACTAGTGGCCAAGTCTTCTGATGCGGTGGAAGCAGCAAGGTAGGGGCAGCTACACTTTGAGTGATCCAACTCTAAGAAGGATGAACAGAAAGTTCGCCCGCCCTTGACATGGGCCCAGAACAGGTAGTCAGAAGCAGATGCAATAAAGGTGCGAGGGGAAGCTTCTCCACAATGTTAGCAAAGTTAGGGCTGACCGTGGTGAAAGCCTGAGGCCCAGCAAGGCATGTGGCTTTATTGGGGACCACAAATTGAAGGATGGGGTTAGCGCCGTAGGCTGTTAAACCTTCCATCAGCTCCTTATGGACCACCACAGGGGGAAGGTGAGTGGGCAACCCAGCAAACTGAACCACCAATATGGTGTCATTGGGGAACTGGGTGCACGTTGTGGGAATTGGGGTGACCTGGAAAACCAGGGGAAAAGTTGCTGATGTGGCAGCATTAGCTTCAAATGTGAAGCCTAGATTGAAAAACCTTTATAGAGATTGAAATCAATGAACACGGTAGGTTGCAACACCACCTGTGCCATTTTGATAATGGATTTGTCTGCATATGGGAACAACTTCCCATATTTGGCCTGAAGGCCAAAATGCATGTAGGAGTGAGGGATTATGAGAGGGCAGCAGGGCGCCATCTGGGTTCATATGAGGTGGATGGAGAGATCATTGGGTGGAATGAACTGACCCAAGGATTTTTTATGACTTGACAAACCATTCCATGCGCTTTTTCCCCCAAACGGAAAACGCTGGTGGGGTTTTGCTGCTGAACCACATGGGAGCAGTAGGCGGTGGAGCTGTGGACATCAGTGGGTCAGTGTCATGGCGAATTGGATTGCAATCATTTTTTAAAATAAATTTCAAAATTTTCTCAAAAGTGGGCCCAAGCGGAAAGAAAAATATTACCTCAACTATATTTTAATCCTAATTATTTCCCAAATTTGATAAACAGGAAAATTTGATCAACTTTATTAGTCTCTTTGAGATTAGTATGGCTGTAGCACCTAAGAATGCTAAGTTACTGACAGTAATGACTTTTTGGACTCTGATAGCTGGAGTTAGTTATGCCTAGACTACAAAAGATTGGCATAACCTACCTCAGCGCCAAAGTTTTTCTGATCAAAGAGTTTGGTGGAGCTGATCAGTGACCACATTGAAACAGATGTCCCTTAATTTTTTATATAGGATGAGAAAGTTAAAGCCTTCATGGAGCGATTTTACTTGGCGGCTCAGATGCTATCTGGAGATAATATTATAGATGATTTTGACGCTGATATTTCTCTCAGTCATGCTTGTGAATCTTATAAACAGGTTGTACCAAGTTATTATTCCTTTTAATAAAATAAGAGAGCTATAACAATCATTTAGTAAATTATCTCTATCAATGTTTTGTTACTTTTGATGCAACCAACAAAACTCTTTGAGAGCCTTGCAATCCATGGGCTTGGACCCCTCCCTAAAGAATACAACCTCTGCCATATAGCCCTCATTCATGGAGATCTAATAGTAGTTAGATTAGTCGAATATTTACATAAAATGTGTGGGTATTATGCTAATAGTTGCCCTATATGAGGCTCTATGACCTCAATTCATCCTATGAAACTTGCAGATATTAAGGAGTTGAGAAAATAGTGCATAGTAGGTTTAGAATTTTCTACCTCCTCCTCTAACAAGATCCCAGATAAGAACAACACTCTGAATTCTTTTTTGTGAGATGAAAGGTGATGACGCCTCTCCACCTTCAGCGGTTCAGTAAATAACATGTGATAGCATAGCAGTGGCTAACACTCACATATTTATGATGTTGAAGTGATAGAAGAAGTAATATCAAAACTGTACATCAATATTCAGAGCCTCTCAAGCTTCCAGTCCCTTCTAGTGAGTCCCCCAAGTTTATTGAGGTCCAAGTGGATGTAACCATTGAGGTATCGCGAGTTCTAGCCCTCAACTAAATAAAAAACTTTAGAATGATTTATGTCAAGTGGACAACATAAATGTCCTTACAATAAATCCTGCTGATGCTTATCTTTATGAGTGTGCATATATTGATATTACGATAAACAAGCATAAATTTTGAGCTATTGTAGACAGTGGGACACCATTAATATTGTGTCTACTCAGCAGGTGAAGAACTGGGGCTTGCTTCATAAATAGATTATCTAAAATACATAGTACTGAGGGCCCACATACCAACCCCTCCAAAGGAGTGTACAGCGTTTTCTCTTCATTTATGCTCTTTAGTGATCCCCTCCTACTATTGTTTTCCAGAGTCATAAGTATGACTTCTTTTTTTGGCATTTATTTATGTAAAAGTATTAATTAAAAGCTGAATTTGAAGGAAATACGCTGGAGTTACTAGAACAGACGCTTCAATTATTTTATAACTGAAAGGATGAGGCACCAGCAAATTAAAAATTAAGGGATTGTTATCCTTGTATTTAAGAATGTTAAAGTGCCAATTGAATACCAGCTGCTACATACAAGTTTTTTAAAAAGAATTGGTTTCGCTTCTCATTCACAAATATTAACCATTAAGAATTTTTAACTGCACAGATTTGATGTTTAGCCCTCCTCACATTTTCTGATATTATATATAATTGATAATAGTATAAAGATTACTATCCATATTTGATAAGATCACTAATTTTAGGTCCAACGCTTGACCAGTATCTTTTCTCAAAATACTCTAGATCTCCTAAGTAGGTATTTATTCCCTTATCCGTCTAACTTGATCCAATCTCAGATCCTTGTTTATGGCCTTTCCTTTAATAATGCAAAGTTGGCAGCAATTCCCATCTTAGCTCAGATTCTTTTCTCTGGATCCTCAATCCTTACTCTTTTATCCTAGAAGATTCTCCAATTAAAGCAGAAAAGCAATAATTTCCTTGAAAATAGAACTATTGAATTCTGCTAAATTATATTTTTTATCAAGTGAATTCTCAGGGAATATATAGGGGAATTCGGCGCACAACCCTCAGTTGTTTCCTCAGCAATTAAATGCCAGCTGTTGCCATTGAATTACCCCTAAGCACTCATCAGCGATGGTCTTCCCCATCCTGGTTATGATTGCATCATTGGACATCCTCAAGACCTAAAACAAAAAGAGTCAGAAAATGTATCCCTACCGTTTTCCTCTCAATTCCAGTGAACCAGCCATATTTGGCTAGCAACTTGCTTATGTAATGGGACTTATTACCCATTAAGGCAGTTCATAAATCAACTGATTAATTCATTTTTTGCAGGCGCCATCATTCGCCTTGCAACTTGATCCTTAAATTCCCAATCAGTCAGTGATAAAGCCCAACTGATCCTAAATGGTACACCTGATAGTTAATCAACAATAAACTATCAGATGCCCCCATTTTGTTAGCAACTCAGCCTGACAAGATCTTAAGCATTCACCCAGATTGATCCCCATCGGATCTGAGCTGAGAAAATCACTTAAATTCCCCCCAAACATTGTTAACTTAAAATTGGTTTCAACTGATATCTAATTCACTTGTATAGAGAATTATCCCCTAGTGACCCCTGATAATCTAGACAGCTGTAAATGTGGGCAAAAATCTCATCATGTATCCAGCAGTTACCCAACGAGATTGTTTAATTAAGGGTATCTCATTACAAGCTAATCAGAAACTAACTATTCTGGTGGATCATCAAGTTACAGTAAAGAAGTGAGATCACTTTAAGTGTCCCTCAAGTTTTATATGGCGAGATAGTCGCACCATTTGGCTAGTCACATTTGGAACCTGTTGTTTATCTTGTTTTTACTCTTCTGGAAAATGGAAATCTAGGTGCTATTAGCTAACTTTTATCCTTACTATGTAAAGATTAAGCAACGCCAGATAGTCGCTTTTTTTAATATTTAACCGCGGAATAGGTATCCAATGTCCATGTCTTTTTAGAAATTTGGATTAACTTGGGATTGAGGACAATGAATGCCAACTGGTATGCTCCCTGGTACCTAGGGAACGTATCTCTGAGTTAATGGAGGAAGAAAAAGATCAAGCTTCAACTCTAATTGATAATTATGATTTATCTGCAAAAGATGACTATGATTTGGGTTGTTCACACAATGTGTTGCACAAAATTGATACTGGAGATTATCTACCAATTCGCCCCCATCCTATCAGGCGTTTGAAGGCTGTGGATGAAGTCCTTAACCAATAAAGTAACCAATTTTCGTTACAAGGAGATGTTAGTTCCCTCCAAGAGTCCTTGGGCTGCCCCAGTTTGGTTATTAAAAATTTATATGGTACAAATTGAGTGGTAATATACTACAAAGTCTCAAAAATATAGCCAATAAATATTCTTATCCACTGTCTGATATTGATAATGCATTAGATCGCTTGGGAAGCTCACAATATCTCTTCACTAGGGATTTGATCTCTGGATATTGGCAGACTGAAATGCCAAAACAGGAAAAGGAGTAGTGCACGATGATTACTGCTCAGGATTATACCAACCAACTAGGATACTGCAAGGGCTGTGTAACGCCCCTATGACGTTCCAGTGCGCAATGGATAACATATTATGGGTTTAAGAAATCTCATATGTATTAGTGTATTTAGATGATATATATTTTTAGAACTTTTATGGAGCATTTGCATCACTTAAAGGAAGTTCTCCACATGTTGGCAAATGCTGATCTGAAAAAAACCTATAAGTATGTTAATTTCTTGGCGTCTAGGTCCGCTGTCACCGAGTTGGATTTGCACAGGGTATAGCCACTGAGCAACCCAATTGAATGATATGAGGATTGCTGATTCTTATAATAAACCTAAATAAAATATATATGGAGCTATTGCCCCTTATTTCTTTCTTTATTTTTTAGATATCTCGCAGACTGTCCTGCGCTTCTCTTCCTCATAATAGACTATCCCATCTTTAATCTTCCATCAGGCTCTTTATACCTCAATTCTCCAGCTGGATGCATCCTTGGGTTGGTATCTTCTATTCTTCTTCCTTATTTGAGTTGCTCTCATTCATATCAAATCTTGGCATGATTCCTCTCAATTTGCCAAATGTTCTCATTTTGCTTGATTATAATTCGTGTATCCCTTTTCATAAATCTCAAGACTCATCTCAATTCCCCTGTGATCCACCAATAAGGGTAGCATATACTCCAGTCCTATCAACTTCCCAACATTACCCCCCCTTTGACTGGATGATGGGCTCTTACTGTTTGTACACTCTAAGGAGCTTAGCATAACTCAGTTAATAACTCGACGCCCCGCAGGTTCCTTAAATTGTGTAGACATCCATACCAGTCTTCTCAATAATCTCAAATGGGCTGACCCAAATTTCAGAGAGCTTATTCTTTCGTCTGAATCCATGCTGGTCATGGAATAACACATAATCCCCTTCAGCGAATGATGGAAGTCTGCTACAGCGCTTCTGGTCAGCTGCCTGGTCACGAGTTTTCTTAGCCAAACTGGTGGAGTAGGCTTCAGTTTGCAACTTGATCAATGTACCTGTGAGTTGCCTCAGATATCGCTGAGGATTCACACCACCAGTGTCCTCTACACACAAATAGCAAGGCAGGCAGAGCCAGATGTCGTCCATACAGCAGTTGAAAGGGACTCTTACCAGTGGCAGAATGATAGCTGATATTATAAGTGAATAAAGTGGTAGGTAAAAGAGCACTCCATTTCAGTGGCTGATCCGTTATGAATTTGTGGAGTATGTTTACTAGGGTTCAGTTAACTCGCTCCACTATCCCATTTGATTCTGGATTATAGGGGGTGGTCAAAACCCCGCGAATTGCCATCAACTCGTTTAACTTTCGCAGTATATGTGAAGTAAAGTTGGTTCCATTATCTGTCAGGATGAATTGCGGACAGCCATGCCACTGTATAACACATTCCATACTAAACTTGGCAGTGGTGACCGCGCCTAAGT
The DNA here is from genome assembly GCA_022478985.1 of Massospora cicadina. Taxonomy (NCBI): domain Eukaryota; kingdom Fungi; phylum Entomophthoromycota; class Entomophthoromycetes; order Entomophthorales; family Entomophthoraceae; genus Massospora; species Massospora cicadina. The sequence continues at coordinate 29,086 of JAKSZP010013524.1, forward strand.
CGCTAATAGCCCTGGCCTCCACCCATCAGGTCAAATGATCAATGGCAACAATTATGTACTTGAATCGATTGGCACTAGTCGGCAGAGGTCCCACTACATCAATGGAAACGGTGTGTCATGCAAACTGGGGCTTCACTAATTGATAGGTGTTTTTCCTATGGAAAGGTTTTTCAACTTGACATTGATGGCAAAGCTAATAGTTTCCAGCACGTCACGATGCATGCTTTCCCAGAAGTATCAGGGTCACAAAAGCTCCATCATCTTTTGCAAACCACCACGGCCTACAGCCCGATGAGCATCTATAATTATTGAGGGTCTATTTGAAGGCTTAGGAAATTTCAGCGTTAAGTCTCCAATACGCTTGTATAATTCTCCCCCTCGCACAAAGGTACCCTCCCTGAGTCCATCTAACACCTTGATCACTTGCGGTGGCTCATCCTGGTATTTGTTCACCATCATTTTTTCATACAATATATCAGCCAGATCTTCTATGATAGTGACCTTGGGCAAATGAGACAGACAATACGCTTTTTGATGTTTTGCACCAGGTCAATGTAAGATCTCAAAATTTTAAGCTTGCAGCTTCAGAGCCCAACATGCGAGCTGTCCTTCCAGTTCACGCAGATTCTGTAGCCAGCGCAAGGAAGCATGATCTGTCACTACTTGAAATCTTACCCCATGCAAATATACCCAAAATTGTTTATAAGCATATATCACAGCTAAACACTCCCACTCAGTTATGGTGTAGTTTAATTCATTACAATTCAAGCTTCAACTACAGAAGGAGACAGGATGTTCCACACCATCATCCTTCTGGGATATTACTGCCCCAATAGCAGCTAAGGATGCGTCCATTTACACTATGAATGGCTCATCAAAGTTGGGGTATTGTAATATGGGTGCGCTTGCTGACGCGGTATGCAATACATTGAAAGTGTTCTGGCATCATTCCATCCAATCAAAAGGAGCGTTTTTTTTAATAGCTCAAAAAGCGGTGCCCCAATACAACTGAAATTGGGAATGAGCCGTCAATAATACCAACCATTCCTAGAAACACCTGAATGTCCCGCTTATTTTCTGGCCAAGTCATCTTGCCTATTGCTTCCACTTTAGCCAGCTGCAGTTAAAGCCCATTTGAATCCACAACAAAACTGAGGTATTCCAATTGCTCAACAAAGAAATGGCACTTCTGGGGCTTAATTTTGATATTAGCAGCAGTGAGGCGCTGAAACACTTGCTTCAAGTGGGCCATATGCTCTGTGAACGTTTGCAAAAACACATTGATGTCATCAAGGTAAACTAAGATGCAGGACAGCTTTAAATCACCTAAAATCGTATCCATGGCACGCTGGAATGTAGCAGGAGCGTTACACTCCTTGTGGCATGTGCGTTGGCAGGAACAACCCCCTTGAGGTGATGATCACACATTTCTCCCATTCCGTTGGTAGCAATTTGATCTGCCAGTACCCCAAGATCAGATCCATGGCGGAAAAATAGTTTGCCTCACCCAATCGGTCTAATGCATCATCAATCCATGGAAGAGGGTAAGAATCCTTCTTTGTGATGTTATTGAGTTTACAATAGTTGATAACCACCTGATTTGAGCTATCCTTTTTCTTTACGATGAGCACTGGGATGCCCATGAACTGTTTGATGGCTCTAGCATCCCTTGCTTGATAAGCTTATCCACTTTGTCAGAAACAACCTCTTCCGCTCTTCTAGAATGTCTAATAGGACATGAACGAATAGGAGGGTGATCCCCTGTATCAATCCAATGTACCACTCCTTGAGCGCACCCCGAGTCATGATTGTTATTGGCAAAAATATCCCGATACTTTTCAAATAAGGTCATATCCTTATCTTGCTGATCCGAGGATAGTCCTGTGAGTGCTTCACGCAGAACTACATTCAGTACACCAAATGAGGCGTGAGCCAGTAGTTTGAGATCTTCCCATGAGTCAAAGTTATGAATATGTCAAACTTCCCTAATAGGGACGAAATGTAGGTAAGCCACCACTTGATGCCGCCTAATCATTATTGTCTCCTTCTGTAGGTTCACAAGCAACACCTTCACCTCCCCATTCCCATGAAACAATAGCCCCGGAGCCACGTGTGGTTCTAGCCATGAGTGCTGATGAGGCGCCAGGATTTCTACATACAGCCTCTTAGGAACTTCAATTTCGAGCCCAGTCCCTATTATGCCCTGGTGTCCAGATGGTAAGTTTAAAGGGCGCATTGCTCGAAGCAGGATTCCTTTATACTCATATATATGGTTGGGAGAATCTTGGTCTCCCAACTCAGTCACTGATAGCAAACAGGGATCACTCTGTCACTGTATGCTAGATTAACCTGACCGGAGTGGACTGGATCTGTTGGGATTCCCCTAGAGGAAAAATAGACTGGAATCTGTTGGCCAAACATAGTAAGGGTTTCTTCCACCATATCTATCACAACGCCAAATTTCCTCATGAAAGCCATACCGATTAACATATCATAGTGGTTATTTGGCAAGACCACCGCCAGAGCAGACACCTGGAATGAACTGAATCATAGGGGCAACGCACTATATGCTCCTTCCAACACAGTGCTATGCATTCCTGCCATTCCATATCCTACTCAATGATCCACATCCAGTTTCAACATAAGTTTGGCCACTAACTGGGTGGAGACTATGTTCAACGGCACTCTCATGTCTATGATCGTGCAGATTTTTGTGTTTTGAACAAATATGTCGCAAAAGTATATTATGAGTAAGAAGAATCATCAGAGTTTATACTTGTACGTTCAAGGGTCTTATGTTGCTTAAAAAGGAAGAAATACCCTTTCTAACCTGAGGATACTTTCTAGCAATTTTTTCCACCGGTATGTTATGTAAACCCTATTAAAAGAGCGATGTTTAGCGAAGAATCTGCTTTGCTGGAGCCAGTCTGTTCCAGTATTTGCCACGCATATGGTTTCTGCATGTCTTGGAAGAGCTCAGCCTGACTGGGTGAACTCTTATTCTCAGAAGCAGAAGCAGGGGTATCCAGCGAAAGCTGCTGGTATAACAGATTGTCTGATTGAGGTTCAATTTCTACTCATAAAGTTGTGTGGCAGGTATCAGGGACAAGTGAATTAAGCTTAGCGGAGGTAGAGCATCCGATCTCTACTCCACTCGAGCTTTTCCCTGCTCAGTTTTCTTAGTTGGCATTGCGTACACTTGTGGAAGCTAGGGCAATTGGCTGCATAATGCCCTCTTTGTCCGCACTGAAAACAAGTGTTCGCAAAAGGTGCGCATATATAATTTGGGCTGGAAGGACCAGGTTGAGAATTGCTGGTAAGGTTCCATGGTCGCGGTCAAACTGGTGAAGTGTACATGGGATGGAAAGGGTCTACTGACTCATATGAGCGACGATTATGTTCCAGCAGCTGATAACCCAGTCACTGCGCCTGATATTCGGAAATGGATGGAGCGGGGGCAACGTAGGGTTTTAGGGCTACATCGAGGGCGCCATTTATGGCAGAGAGTCATTGTAAGGCGTTCACGATTTAAATGAGGCTGGTATCCCCGTCTAACACATGGGACATAGTGTTATATAGTTCCCAATATGGTTTGACCACCGCCATCATTGCTATACCTACATCCTCAGTGGTTAAAATATCAGCCCCAAGTAAAATGTGAGCTTCCACCAAAAACTGCTTGGCAAATTCTGACAAGGTCTTATTTTAGTTAAACTGTATAGTCATAAATTTGGCTTTTCGTTGAGACATCTTGTTAGCGCCTCTAAACAGCCAGATAACTATCACTTATACTTGGGCATAAGACACCGATCTATCTGGAAGATAGCAGGTCACTTGGTCAGTGCAAGAACACATCTAAAGCGGACAGTAACAACTTCGCTTTCCGTTGATCAGTAGCCTCTTCCATAGCGAATTTGAAACGTTTAAAGTACCCACGTAGGGTTCCATTATGACTGAAAGGAGGTAACTTTTCAATATGGATGAATTCAAATAGCTCTTGGGTTCAGCTGAAAGAGACAGGCGAACTGAAATTGGAGTAAGTATGGGAACCATCATTTGGTGTGTTATCATGCCACAATCCAGATGAGCTTGAGCTTGTCAAAGTGGAATCAAAAGAAGCGTCATCATTGGGGGGGGTCTGTCATACCACCTGATGGATACTCATTTACTGATCCATAACATTCTTCCCCCTGAGTCGCCAATAAGTGCCCTATTTCCCCCAGCTCCAGTATGCCTCATGAACTGTTCGCTAATCAGCTGTTTTTTTTACCGCAGCACATCTACACCGTCCATCCTTCCATTCATGTTGCAGCATGTTATATTACCATTACAATTCCTGGTGGAATTCCTTTTCCTCATTCAGTGTTTGTTCCATAGTTTGTAATCATGAAAGAACTTCCTCAATTCTTTTATGCATGCGGGTTTGCTGTTGTCTTGTATTTTCCGCTTGCTGGATGGCGTTGTTTATTTTAATTAACAAGGAAAGATTCTTCTCACACCAATTCCTCATTGTCCCATCAAAGGATATCAATGCAGTCTTGCATATCTGCATACTCACTTGTCTCACCAATAGGGAGAGGGGAGGCTCATTGGCGTTCTGCCTGACTAATGACTTCTAGTCGTGTAACTTGACAAATGAGTTGGAGATACTTGGTGGACGTTGACCTAAGAATAAGCGCGTTATCAGACGTTTTCTGGGTATCTCATTGGATACAGAGTTGATCTAATTCTGTCAATAGAGAGCTGACTTGGGCTGCCAATTGTAGTTCCATCAGGGTCATTCTTTCCTTGAGCTGAGCAAACATGGCTTCAAGAGCTTCAACCCATTCAGCTAGCTCAATCAAACAGCGCTCAGTATTATTCCCCAAGGTTGTCACGTCCTGAATCCACTCCATGGATAGGCCATGCTGTTCCAGTAGTTCTCTTATTACTCGTGGTAATTCTGAGTTTAACTGTGGTACTAGAAGGTCCAATCGATGGCAAACATCCCCAACATGATGGTCCATCTATGGCAGCGCCCCTTGTATTTCTGAGAATGAACGATCAAGGTGATCCAGCAGGAAGCGAGTATCATGCTGTTGTGCTTGAGCAAACTGCAACACATCACCAATTTTAATGTTATGGCGAGCCAGGACTTGTAGTAGCTGGTGAATCAAAGGGTGCACATAAGCGACTAAGTATTCCTCAATTCTGTGAGTACTGAGGCGGAGAGTTAGCCCCATAGTAGTGGCGTCCAAGTAAGACATGTACAGCGCATATTGATTTTCTCAATCGCATTATTTATAAAACAGACTCACAGCATTTTCCCCACTCTTTACTTGGATAGGCAATACCCGCGCAACAACCATTCCAAAATAATTTTTAGTTGTTGTGGAGTCACATTTGTAGAGCGTCCGTGTTGGTTAGTCATCAGCTCTGGGCAATTCTCAAAATGCACAGTAATCATAATTTCATCATCCCCTGGTTTGTTAACAGTAAACAATGTTGGTTCTGAGTTAGGTGTCCTCCAAGCTTCTTCAGCATGACATGCTCAGAACCTGATCAGGTTTGGTCAGAACAAATGAGGATTTTTCACTGTATTTTCCCCGTTATAGTGTCTAAGTGGCCCCCTGTAGTGAGCACCACTGTTAATTTCTCAGCGTCTAGGTCTGGTGTCACTTAGTTGGATTTGCACAGGGTATAGCCACTGAGCAACCCATTTGAATGATATGAGGATTGCTGATTCTTATAATAAACCTAGATAAATATATATGGAGCTATTGCCCCTTATTTCTTTCTTTATTTTTTAGATATCTCGCAGACCATCCTGCGCTTCTCTTCCTCATAATAGACTATCCCATCTTTAATCTTCCATCAGGCTCTTTATACCTCAATTCTCCAGCTGGATGCATCCTTGGGTTAGTATCTTCTATTCTTCTTCCTTATTTGAGTTGCTCTCATTCATATCAAATCTTGCCATGATTCCTCTCAATTTGCTAAATGTTCTCATTTTGCTTGATTATAATTCATGTATCTCCTTTTCATAAATCTTAAGACTCATCTCAATTTCTCTGTGATCCGCTGATATGGGTAGCATATCATCCAGTCATACCAACTTCCTGACAAATTATATTTTGGTCCTTAAAAACTTAAATATTTGGGGTTTGTCATTGACAAACAAGGATTACAGCCTCATACCGCTAAGGTTAAAGTATTGAAAAAATGTCCTAGCCAAGTAGCAAGCGCAATATTCAGGATTTCCTGGGAATGGTTGGCTATTACCCCCAGTTTATAAAGATTTTTAGTAAAATAAATGCTCTTTTATTTTACATTCTTAATATTGGAGAACTGCTTAAATGTATGGGGGATTTCAAATGGCCTTAGATCATTTAAGGCTAAGTCTCACTAAAGTGCCTATTTTTGGTGTACCAAATTTCAAAAAACTGTTTATTATTCAGATGGACGTTTCTCTCATCTCCATAGGGCAGCGGTATTTCAACTTGATTCTAATAAAGTAGACCATCCAAAGGCTTACCATAGTTGGACATTAGTTTGCATAAATAGAAAGACACTGTAATCAAAAAGAGTTTCTATCCATCATTTATGCTTGTAAAATCTTTTTATTTACATCCATTAGGTACACTTTATTGTGGTAACGGATCATGACTCTCTGCTATGGTTGCAGAACTTAAAGGAACTGGAAAAACGATTGGCCCTCTGTGTCTTGAAGTTATAAAAATGACTTCAAATTCTTTACTTTCCTGGCATTAATAATCAAAATGCATATGGACTCTCCAAGTTGCCAAATGTAGCCTTAATGGTTGATGAGCCTGACAATTTTATTGACAAATTAGAAACTCAGCAATATGATAATGAGCCTAAAGAGGTTCAACTAAAATTTGAGAAAGCTAAGAAATGATAATTTATTAAGGACTGGATACTTTTTAATAATATTGATGAACAACCCATTGTGTTTCACGAACCACTGGTGGACTGACTTTATTAACATTTTCCATAAGGTAACGTGGCATGGCTGATTTAAAAAACTCTAGAACAAAATAGATTCCAGAGTTTTGGGATTCCATGTCGTTTGATATACAAGACTCTCTGCAGCTGCCAAGAATGCAAAGCTGAAGCGCCTTATAAAAAACCACTTCTTACCAGTTGGTCAAACCTAATATCGCATAGCACACCATTTCCATTGAAGCCTTGAGCCCTTTGACCAATACCTCTGGTCAGTTTATTTATATAATTATAGCTATAGATCACCTCACCAAGTGGGTGAAGGCAAAAGCGGTCAGAGATTTAGGGTACATGACCACGACCAAATTTATCTTGGAAGATGTTATTTATTGCACAGATGCTCAAGTTTCTTTTGACAAATAACGAGACCAATTTCAAAACTCAAATGTTTTTAAGCAAAAAATCTAATGGGTATAAGAGTGGATTTATCTAAGCCCTACTATCTTGAGACCAATGGCATCTTCAAATGGGTGAATGGTGCACTTGTTGGTATTCTATGTAAGTTTGAAACTGGAAAGGCGTCCAGCTGAAATCTAGTTTGTTTTCAGCTGTATTTGCATATAGCATTGTGTATTACTCATTTATGGGGCATTCCCCATTTTCCTTACCTTAAAATAAGCTGCCCGCGCTTCCTCCACATTTGTAATCATAAATGCAGAAGAGTATGAGCCCTAACAGATACATTGATAAACTCGTAAGAACCTTAGTCCTGGTACAAAGATTGGTTAATCCAATGCGTTGGCTCAGAAATTTAAGGCTTGAGCTCATGATAATGAGAGTTGCCAGATTTTACCTACCGTTTGGTTTATGAGAATTGATATGGTATTATGACAAACATGGTTTTGAAAGGATTAGCAAATTAGCACACCTTTGCAAAGGGCCTTTTGAGATCATAGAGAAGGCTTCAAGATATTCCTATATTCTGAATGATCCCATTAAGGGTTACCATAGCAAACGTGTGCATACTAAGTTCCTTAGACATACAATCTGCATTATGTCCTTTTTTGCTCAAGAGCTCAACAGCTTATCTTAACCCCACTCATATTTACTACCTTATGTTTGGTCAAGTGGGGTAAATGTTGCAGCTGGTTTACCAACCATTATATGCAATATTTATTTAAAAAAGTTTTTTAACTAGCTATTAGACATAGGGTCAATCCATTATTATAAGTGCTCAGCGCGTGGCACACAACTTTATAGAGTGTCGCCAAAGTTGTATTAAGTTAATTTTGGTGTTTTTATCTCAGCGCATCAATTTATAAATATTTCTTATGGCGGATTGAGTCCTTTAACCCCAACAGTACAAAATCTACTACTAAGTTTGATCCTACTATTCTATTATATCCCTTTCACTGAAGTAAAATATTCACAGGAAATTTCTAATTGTTATTTTAGCCATTCATCAGCGTCTTGATTGCAGTCAGTTGATCGTGACTATAATAGACAGATACTAAGCTTTTGTGATTTACTCCTCAATCCTGATTCAGATAATTACTCCTCTAGTCTACCATTTTTTAGTACAGATCAGTACACTTAAAATTCAACAAATAGGAACGCTAGCAGAAGGGGAATATTTCAGTGGGACTCCTATGGTAAAGGATCTTCTTTTATTATGTCGCTGGAGAAAGCCAAAGCAAAGAAGACACTGTCATCGAGCTGGAAAGCCTTTGTCAATCTCTCATGCCAAAAGAGAGTTTTCATGCGCAAGTTTACCAAGGTCACTGTCCTTTTCCAGTGTCTTTTGATTCTAAGTGTGTATACCTGTGCACTGAAATCTGATGCCCAAGCATTGGTTTCAACAATTTCCAATGTTATCTTTGAGTTCACTTGAGAAATCTAAGTTAAAGTACCCCAGTTTCAAGAGGCTTAAACAGCCATCAGTCAATGCAATGTTTAATTAATTTTAACTTTAATATTAAACTTAATTTAAATTAAATCTACATTTAATCGAGGAATGCTGACCAGAAGGCAGAATTACCAATCAAAAGCAATAAGACTCATAACAAATGGTCTGACAAAACAAAATCAAAGATTTCCAACTTGGCATGGAGCGGAGTACCATTAACCCACCTTGGCAGAGAGGGAGGGAGAGTCAGCAGATCTTCTTCAGGCGGATTTTTATGGAATATGGATATTGGTTTTAGAAGTGGACAAAAGCAGCTAGCAAGTGCATTAGATAGTTACGCGTGGTGGGCTTGAAGAAGTGTGAATTTTTGGTTACTTACCTCAATATCAGTTTGGAAGACAGCCTTAACTGAAACTTCAACTGATTTTCAGCTTAAAGGCGAAAAACTGGGAGTTGAGCAAGCTGGTGATATTTTGCTGAGGAATTTTAGGAGGGGATTGAATGCTGCCAGTTTTGCAACTAGCATGACATCATCATCAGCATCATTGGACAATTTGGTGATTTCTTCCTGTGAGACTTCAGGGAAGTCAGGGGAAGTTGATTGTCCTCATCCCTTTATGGAAATGATCCGTTGATTATGCCACTGCTTTGCAGAGGTGGTGGCAATTAGGGCGAGGCCACCGTTTCTAAGGAAAGCTGGTGCTCAATTTAAAATGGGATGGCATTAGGTTTAGGATCATATCGTCTGGGTGAGAGGGTTTTGTTAGAATCAGAGTTATAAAATTAAGCCCATTCATACCTATCTTTGCTTCTTTACTGGATTCATCATACTCATTCATGACAATTTTACCTAATTATCAACCTCATCAATTGGTCCCAAGATTTTGGTTCATGAGAATACAGGATGTAGCATTTAGGTGTGTGGTAGTAGGCAAATGAATTACTTTGTTGCAAATGATGGTACAAGCCTGACTCTGATTGGTCAGGTTGTGCCAGGGTGGTGAGTGTGCCTAGAGGTCTTATTGAGTGCTTTCCCGCGTTGGATCAACGTGCAAGAATTTTGGGTGGTAGAGGGAAACTAAACGCCCCATTAAGATGTCACAGTAAAAGGGTTCAAAATAGTAACAGGTAAATTGGCATGGGGGCAGGACCTTTTAGAGTGGTTAAGCTCAAAAAAATGGGAAAATTTGTCAACTGGTATGACACAAGCTTTAAGAAATGCTCCGGTACTGCAGCAATGTGATCATGTGGGGGATGTGTTGGGCAATGGCAAAGTGATTTGGGATGATTGTGGCAGTGGCTTGAGGGGCATACAGGCGCTCTGCACCAGAAGGAATGGTGAAGACTAGGTTTAGCTGAGAGCCATAATTCAAAAGCTCTGACATCAACACATCATACAAAATTTGGGGTGGGAGATGTAAAAGAGGTTGGCAAAAGACACCATCAGTGTGGTGTCATCAGGGAGATGAGTCTGGGTAGTGGGGATGGGAGTATTTCTGTACTATAGAGGATTCATCGCTGCCACTGCAGCGTCCTCCTCTGTTTGAATCCTATATCAAATAGCCCTCAAAAGAGCGGAAATTGATAGAGCCAGCCAGTGCAAAGGCAGCAGTGACAAGTTCAACTATTGCTTGGTCAGCCTATGGTAACAAATGACCATAGTCAACACAGAGGCAAAATTAGATAGTGGAGCTAGGTAGGGTGAGAGGATGGGGAAAAGTTGGGTGGATACGTGCAATGTGAGGCGCTAAGTCCCATGGAGGGACAAAAGGCCTATAGAGTTTGGCAAACTATTTGAGCCCGTCCAAATGTGTTTCCCTGCAGGGCGTTAAATGTTGGGAGGAGGATCACCGCTGCCCTAAATTTGGAGCAGCTAGTGGCGGATTTAAGGACATCAATTGGAAATTGGACGTGTCCAGACAGAGTTAGATAATCTAAACTTTTTTGTAAATTTCATTCAAAAGTGAGAATAAGTGAAAAAGAAGGATTTTTATTTCAATATATCTACTAATTAGAAATATGATTAAATTGATTATGAAGCGTTTGAGGGCAGGGCCCATGATCTTTTAGGGAGTTGCCAAAGTTGTATTAAGTTAATTTTGGTGATTTTTCCTCGATGCCATAGCTATAAATATATGGTAAATAAAATCCCAAACCCTCATGGGTGCATTTTCTTCTACCTTGATCTATTAATGCCTAAGCTTTTGCGCATAGGCGGTTATATACGCTCTAATTTATATCTATCTCTAACTTTTGGCTTGTCTTCCACGCTGGAATTAAAATATTTGGTATATTGGATTTATGTTTTATGATGGCCAACCACCAGAACCTTGATTGTAATTTGTAATTGTGACTATAATGAAAATACCCTGAGCCCTAGTAATTCATTCCCTTAGCCTAATTTAGAAAATAACTGCTATTATACCGCTTTTTGTAAAACATAGTATACATAAAATTCACAATAGTAGTGCTAGTGGAAGGGGCACATATGTGCTGAATTCCATCGACAAAACGATTTTTTCTATGTTGTTAGAGAGGCCTGGCATGAAAAGAGGTTAATATAGTGAGCCGTCAAGTCTTTGCAGTATAAGGTACTACATTGTGCTCTATATTTTTTTCTAAAAAAAATTTCACTTGACAGAAAGTGTCCTTTTTGAAAAAAAATTATGTTATTATCATCTAACATTAATTTATATTCTGAGCATAGTAACATGAGCATCTAAAACCTAGCGATTATGTGCCCATTCAAACATTTTGGTGTTCACTACAGGGGGCTCAAAATTTAGCTCCATGTAGTTCATTTTAATGAAGTATGGATTCTGTGGACTCTGTTGAAGGCTTCCCTAGAGTGGAAATAGTGCAAATTGCTGAGGGTAAAGGGGTCACTCCAGCAACCCAGCATAGCCAGTTTGATGATGTTCTCCAAGTACAGGCAGCTTGAAATGACACGTTGGGCAACTTTCTGATACTATACTCGGCCACAACCATTAAAAAAGAACTATCTAAAATTACTGAAATGTATAAAAGCTGCCATAAAGGTTTGGATGTAGTTATGAACGGTGCTGTTCACTCCAATATGGACTTGTACCAAATAATGGAGGTCTTGCAGCTTGAAGTAAAAACAAGGCAGAAAGTCAGGTCCCTGGTGAATGGGAACATCAGAATGGAAGCTGAATTCAGCCGCTACTCAAAAAGTTGATAGTATTGAAATTATTTGTCAGGTGGAGCGCCACTGTATTTCTACTATATGGGACTATTTTAATGGTCAATTGGGCTCAATTCAATGAGGTTATAAATGAGAAACGCGAACCTTTTCCATTGAAAGGGAATATTGGCAGTTATAAGGCGTGGGGTATGCAGGAATTGCTTATGACTTTACCTCCGCCCTGGGTGTTGGGCATCAGCTCATCACAATATGCCAGCAACTCCTCCCCCTGAGCATTAAGATTTGATTATTTGTAAAACTCTGGTGCAACCAGCACGTGAACCCACTGGTAATCCTATGCAGGTCCCTGTAAGCTCTTTGTCCCAAACTTCTCCAGAGGTTCAAGGCCAGTTTACCCCTACAACTCATCTTCACCATTTGGGAAGTCATCTAGGAGCAACGAAGAACCTTCAATCAAACCATCAACAACCTCAAGTTCATATCAAACCTATTAACTTACAAAAGTTTGATAAAAAGGCAAACGAGAACAATTTTATTTAGTCTTTTAAGTATTAGTATGTCTGGGGCATCAAAGAACGCTAAGTCAGCAACAGTAATGATTCACTAAACTCTGAAAGTCAGGTGTTAGCTTTGCCTAAATTACAAAAGATCGTCATTATCTACCACAACACCAAGGTTCTACTCTTCAAGGAGTTCAGTGGGGCGGAACGGATGACCACCTGTTAAACTAAGCTTCTTAAAATCTTTTGAAAAAGATGAAACTGTGAAAACTTTCATGGAGTGTTTTATTTGGAAGCGCAGACACTATCAGGCGCTAATTTATCAATGATTTTATTGGTCAAATCGCTATACTCTATGTCTGTGAGCTTTACAAAAATTTATATTGGTAATGATTACCATTTTAAATGAAGGAAACAATATCACCAATGTGATGAATTATCTCTGGCGTTGCGCCATCACTTTTGAGGCGCCCACCAAGAGTTATTGGGAGCCTTGCAAACCGTGACCTTTGGTTTTTTCCTCAAAAAGAACGTGCCTCCTCTGTATGGCCCTCATTTGTATAAACATTATGTTAGTTAGATTACTTGTAATTATTGTATAAGTTTTTGACAATTACGCCAACTATTTTCCTAAGTTAAATAATAACACTGGGTTCATTCAGTAAACCCTGTGGATGATAATGAATTGGGAAAGAACAGGGCGGGATAGTATTGGGATTTTTACTTCTGCCCCTCTAACAAAATCCCATGTAAGGATATATCGCTAAAACTCATTTCTACTGGATGAAAGGGTAACTATGCCGCTCACCTTCATTGGTTCATGTTTCCACCAATGATAGCATAGCGATGACCACTCACTTGCAAGAAACGCGTGACGCCAAGTTGGAAGTAGTAGTATTGAAGCCATATGTTTAACAGTTGGAACTACTTAAACTGCCACTCATTATAATGACCCCAGGTTGACCAGTGTCCTAGTGATTGTAACTATTGAGTTCTTGAAAGAATCTAGACCTCAGTTATGTTAAAACTTACCATTTTTTGTTAAAAAGAGAATTTGAATGTTTTTGCAATAAACCTTACAATACTTATTTTCTAAGTGCACTTATATTAATATAGCATTGTACAAGCTTAAAGTTGAGCTATTGTAAACAGTGGGGCACCAATTAATATTGTGTCTACTAAACTGGTGAAAGAACTGGAGCTTACTATAGACATAGATCTTTGCAAAATTTATGGTACTGCCAGCCCCCAAACTACATATTTAGAGGAGAGTATAGCATGCTATTGCTGCATATTAGCTCCTTAGTGCCTGAAGCTCTGTCAACCTTGTTCCCTAATTAAATTTTATGACCTTTTAATTTGGGAACTCTATATATGAAGAAATATGGAGTCAAAGCTGATTTTGAGTAGATTAAGCTGAAGTTATTGGGAAAAACTATTTCACAATTTTATGACTGGAAGGTTATGGCCCCAATGGCCTCAGAGCAGGGGTTTGTTACAGCTATGTACAAGGATAGGATAGTGCCAAATGTCTAACAGTGGCTACATAGCTATGCCTGGCAGTTAGCAGTGCATATTTTTGAATCAAAGAGTTTTCTCATATGCAATAACTGTACCATAACCATTCCAGTGTGTCACCATGTTATAATGTAAACGGAAACTACCTTAATCATTCCCTAAGGATTTTATGGTAGATAGTTAATCCTTTTGACCAATCCAAGTTAGAGCCAATCACTGAACCTGGATATGTTCTACCAGATCATGGTAAAATTTAGGTGCTATAGCTAACCTGTATCCTTATTCTGCTGAAGATAAGTGACACTAGATAATCACTTTTGTTCATATTTTACCTGTTAAAGAGGTTTAAATATCCATGTGTTTGGAAATCTGGAGGAACGGGCTTGAGGACAACCAGAATCAATCAGTATGTTAACTAATACCTCCTGAACGCCTTTCAGGGTTGACGAAAATGAATAGGACCAAGCGCTGGTTTTCTTATCAAAAAATGCAGTATTTTTGCAATAAGATGATTATTATTTAGTGTGTGCACTTGGTGCGTTACACCATATTGATAATGGTAATAATCTGTCAATTTGCCTCCAACCTACTTGACATTCCAGGTAATGGATGAAGTAGTTAACCAGGAAGTTGACCGTCTTGTGCAGCAGTGGATGTTAGTGCCTCCAAAAGTTTTTTGACCGCCCTGGTTTTGGTTATCAAAAAGAAGGATGGATCAAATTGAGTGGTAATAGACTATCAAAAACTCAACAAAATTATCAATAGATTCTCCCAACCTTTACTCCATATTGACAATGCACTATACTGGTTGGGAAGCGCACATTATTTTCCCACTATTTATTTAATCTCTGGATAATGGCAGATTGAGCTGCTGTCAGAAATTAACCAGACGGATTCATCCCAATAATATCAGAATAAGAGTTTTCAGTTGGTAGGGCATGATTGCCAGCTAACTACTGTTATATGAATTGATAATTCAGTTATAATCTACTATGATAGTAATTCCACGATCAATGAACATTCATATTTTATCTTGATCTCAGTTAATTCTTTTATAACATTCTAGACACTAAAATATCTCTAGAAACAATTCTAAATACCTTTGAAACTTATCACAATAAAGCATCAGATTATAAAGTTTAACTTCCTGTTGTGCTCTTATCTTCCATTTTGATAAATATCCTTCCATGGGCGTTTTAAGTCATAAACACCCAGGATGACTGACAACAACACCCTAACTGACGATCCAAAAAAGCCCTGAAAGTTATGCTCAACTGCCCGCCACCTATTGGGGAATACATCAGAATCCCCTAGTTCCCCAAAAAATTGGTAATCTTGCCAGGGAGCCTGAAAATGCCTTACAGAGCCAGGCTGCTACCTTGACTTTAATGAAACTCTACACAAGGCAAACCCTAGAGAAATTTGAAAATAGTCCAATCGATTGATGCAGCAAAAACTTCTCTTTTCAACCCCAATTTTCCCCAACCCTGCCAGCGCATCAAGACTTTCACTTTTGTGCTGGCTCTCATCACTTTCGCTGAGCATCAACTTGCCCAATATGTTGTGGCAATGGACACTGCTGGCCTCATAAATGAAGAAGATCCACAGCTATACCTCTTTATGCCCCATGTCACTGATGCTCTCACCCCCAATGCTGTCCGCCATAGTCCGCCAGCTAAAGCGGGAACTGGTTAAAAGTTTTCCTAAAGCTTCTTACCGTCTGATATGGCTTCCTAGTCTGATATCTTAGGGGCTATATTGAGATTTTTTTTATTTACAATAATCTCTTTGTTTGGCTCAATTGAAAATAAAGATGCGTAGAGGCTCCCCCTTTTGGGTTGGGCACCACTAGTGCTAAAAATGGTCCAATATATGAATGGTTAGAAGCCTATAACCCCTGGGAGATGACTATGATGTTAGTGACTGCCAAAGACTCCATGAGGTGCCCAGCCTTCTAACAGGCATGAAAAGGAGGTGGCTCAGTGCCAACCTCCCATTTCAACACCTGGGGTGAATGTATGGAGCATGCCCATGTCAAGTTTCATGTATTCACCATGCAACCATGAGAGAAATTCTGGTGTGTCATGATTCTAATATAACTGGACGATAAGCCCTAAGTTGTGATGGCGGAATGGATTGGATCCATCAAGTTTACTATGAGTAATGATTATTTGAGTGCCTTGTGTAAGGTGATATTGTGTTGTTGGGGAATCGCCTCAAATTAAGCAATTGTGAAATTACAAGATGAAGAATCGATGGAAACAATGAGATAAGGGCGAATCAAAATACTAAGCCATAAAAGTGGTAGCAACTGAAGTTGATACAATATATATGAAAAGAGACAATTTAAGAGGAGGAGGTTGGTAAGAGGATAAAGTGAAAAAAACAGTGAGGATCTACTGTAATTTGTTATATTAAATAAAAGAGTTTAGCGGGAGAAAGTGCTCCATATTTATTAGATTAAGTTTATTTTATTGTTTCCAAGGGCCACGATCATCATATTGTTGGTTCTATTGCTCAGTAGGCCAAACCCTGTATAAAACACCTTACGGTGTATCTCAACGATACCGCCAAATTACAACAGTGGTGCTCACTACAGGGGGCCCAATGATCAGATATAAAATAAAAACTCATAACCTGCGATGTTGCATTCAGGTTGCTTTGATAAGGAATCTGCACAACACAATGGGGACGTTGCATATGAGAAGTTGAAACTTGCATTGGACACTGCGCTCAAAAAGACAAGAGGAGCTGCTCCAGGTAGTTTGCAGTGATAAGCTGCTGCTATTTGATTGCGAAGGAAATATTCATGGGTTCTATTAATAATTTGAGTTTGCAACTGAAGGAGCCTTGGACTGGCATAGGGCGGAAGTGTTGATCTCTATCTTAAATGTTGGAAGTGCTGATCAAGTTGTCTGTTACCTTCCAGATAGTTCCGTTACATACCAAAAAGTCAAGGAGACAGTGCTGCAGTTGTTTGGCGGAACTGCAAAGATGTCACAGCGGAAAACGAGTTCATGACCATCAAGTTTCAGCGAAATGAGACCCTCACATATTTGCTGAGAAATTTATGGTGAAAGCTCATGTGTTGATTGGGGCAGGGATTTTATCTGAAGCTGATGTATGCATAGCAATATCCTCTGCGGTGAAGCTATACCCTGAGCTTTACAGTGTCATGGCCCCATTGTTGGAGGATGATGTACCTCTTTTTAAACTTGCTCAGTTTATATGTCACTTAGCTGTAAACTTTCCTTCCACCCAATATTGAGCAGATTCACACTGTCGACGTGGCAAACCAAACCTTGTGGGGGAATCAACCAGTCAATGCAGACTCTGCCAAGTTACTCACTGCAGTCCAACATCTGTCCCATAATGGCCAAGCGACAACTGACCAACTACTGCTTCTGCCCTAACTACGCTGGTCAACAGCAGGCATTCTACCAATGTGGGTCTGGATATGCTAATCATTTTCAGAATAACCTTCCGAGTGGGCCAACCTATATTAAACACAGACATAGGCCCTATGGAGTAATTTGTTTTAATTGTGTCACACTGGGCACATGGAAAGATGGTGCCTAAATTGATGGATCTCTTACATACAACAGGATTAAAGTAATCAGGGGAAAGTCAGAGCGGAGTAGAGATGGGACTCTCTACTTCTGCTATCTCGAATTCAAACGTCTCACCTGAATCTACTGTATTAGATGCAGCGGAAGCATTCCAGTATGAAGATACATTCCTCTACCAACAGCCGTTTAAGAGTAAATGTTTTGATTCCAGCACAAGTCAAAGAAACGGCTGACACAGGGTTTTTCAGAGCAACCTAAGCCTTATGCTTGTCAAATGTTTGATCAAAATCAGTTTGACCGGCTAGAACTGTTTGCAGATGCGTTATCTCTAAGAGATTAGAGGTCACCTTTCCAGTGGATACTATTATAAAAGGATACCCTAAAGTCGGTGCAGGTTTTATAGGTTTCCTGTAAAATGAAAACCTCTGAATGTACATGTAGTAAATAGCTGGCATTCATCTTACTCTGAGTGCACTTACTGTGATGTTGTGGTAGCCAAAACCAGAGTATGAGACCATCTAGTACTAAAAAAAACCAGAGTATGAGCTATAATCGATACAGGCGCTCCTGTTAACATTGTCTCCACTAAGTTGGTGGTGAAGTTATCTTTAAAACCTGACATAGGCCACTGGATGGTGTATGGGACCACTAGAACAGAAACCACAGTCTCTGAGGGAGCGTATAGCGCACTTCCGTTGTGATTTTGATCTATTGTTGTTGTAGCTCCAGCGGTAGTATTACCAAATAGCAACTATGATCTGTTGATTAGGACTACATTTATGAGACACTATGGGGCTATTGTTGACATGATGGAATAGACCCTAGTTATTTTTTACAACAGATTTCAATTTATTTCACCTCCAGAGGAGTACCAAAGGGCTCGGTGCATATGGGACAAATCAACCTTGGTTACAGCGATGGGGTGATTCTAGTGCACTATCATCGATAAAAAAGAAAATTTGGGCCCTTTCCTATCAGATATATGAATATCAGGGGCTACCGCTTAGAGCAGCTGGAGCTATATCCATTCCCTCAGGGACATCAAGTAATAATAGACACTGAGTTACAGGTGGAAGTGCCAGCTGGGCTTTATGGGGAGATCATTGGCTTTTATCAGCAATCACGGCTTGAGCGCCACGTGGCTCCAGGAATCATACTTCCAGGCCATGGAATGATCAAGGTATTGATAGCCAATCTTCAGAAATAACCAATTTGAATCTGCTGGCATCATATTATAGCATATCTACATTTGAACCTGGTGGGGAAAACAAACCAGGTACATGAGTTCAGGTCTCTGGATGAATTTGGTCTGCTCATCAAACTGCATCTTGGTGTAATGGCATTTGTCTCATGGGAGAATTTAATCGGGTTATTGGAAGACCAGAAGGATTGGGTGTAAGCTTTATTAAAAAATACAGAGATTTTCACTGTTGTCAATCATGATTTAGGGTGCGCTTGGGGGTTGTTCATCAGCTGGACACTGGGGATCATTCCCCATCAGGTCTCAGCCAGTCTGTCAATCAAGGGCAGCTGAAGATGTTGTCCCCAAGGAGATTGACAAACTGCTAGATCAGGGAATGCTCAAACCATCTAAGAGTCCATGGGCTTCGCCTGTCCTAATTGTTAAAAATAAGGATGGTACCAATCGAGTGTTTTTGATTACCAAAAGTTCAGTAGTATCACCAAAAAAGACTCATATCCTCTACCACAGATTTATGATGCGCTGGATCAGTTAGGTGGAGCTTGCTACTTCTCAGCAATGGATTAGATATCCAGATATTTGCAAATTGAGTTGCCTGCAATGGAATAAGAAAATTGCGCCATAACCACATCCAAAGGGCTTTTCCAACCCACTCGGATGCTGCAAGGGCTATGTAATTCCCCAGCTACATTCCAACGATCAATGGACACCATTCTGGGCGATCTGAAGCTGTTGTGTATACTCATTTACCTAGACAATATTAACATCTTTTCTCACATATTCACTGAACACCTTACCCATTTGGAATAGGTATTTCGCCGACTGGCTGAGGCCAATATCAAGATTGAGCCCTAGAAATGCCACTTCTTCAAGGATCAGCTGGAGTACCTCAGGTTTCTGGTGGATGCGACTGGGCTAAGACCCCAACCCGCCAAAGTGTAGGCTATCTGGATGATGACTAAGCCAGTTAGTAAGTAAGACATTCAGGTGTTTTTTGGGGATGGTGGGTTATTACTGACGCTTTATACCCAATTTCAGTTGCATTGAAGGTCCGCTGTTTGAGCTACTAAAGAAAGATGACATGTTCAAATGGATGGTATGGCGCAAATGTGCCTTTGATACACTTCAAACGGCACTAATTAGTGCGCCTGTGTTGCACTACCCTAATTTTGATAAGGAATTTATAGTGCAGACGGATGCATCATTTTCTGCTGTAAGGAAAGTCCTGTCTCAGAAGGACGATGAGGGGGAGGAGCACCACGTGGCGTACTTCAGTCATAGCTAGAATTGCCATGAATGAAATTACACCGTAACTAGAAGGAGTGCTTAGCAGTGATTTATGCATATAAACAGTTTTGAGTTTACTTGAACGGAGTAAAGTTTAAGTTCATAACTAATCATGCATCGTTGCACTGGTTGCAGAATTTAAGAGAGCCTGAGGGGCGGATAGCCCAATGGGCTCTTAAGCTGCAAGCTTATGACTTCAAAATTCTTCATTGACCTAGAGCAAAACACCAAAATGCCATCTGCTTATCAAGACTGCCAACAATTGCAGTTATGGTGGATGTAAGTAACATAATGTTTGACAAAATGCTCTGTAGGAAGTATGACAACAAACCTCCCCAAGTGATCAAAGTGTTAAATGAAATGCGAGCAAATACCTTCTAATGGAATGAGAAATTGTACAAGCATATCAGTGATTCTACAGTGAATTTTCTGTGACCCTCATCCTGGACGGGAATTATTTTGAACGCCTACAAGGCAGTTGGACATGGTGGGGTGCGCAAGACAATGGAGTTGTTGTGCCCTCAGTACTATTGGGAAAGTATGAACTTCAATGTGCTCGAAACCATTTCCTGTTGTTATCAGTGCCAAGTGGAGAAGCCATTCCACCGTAAGAATTCATATCAGTTAGTCAAACCACATTTTGCTTAGCATACTATTTCCCTGGATGTCGTTGGTCCCTTGCCAACAGGAGCTAACTGGTGTAAGTACATTCTTGTGGCTATTGACCACTTGACCCAGTGGGTCAAAGCAAGGGCAATATGAATCTGGGGCAGTTACAGTGGCCAAGTTTGTGATGGAGTGCATTATTCAACGAAATGGATGCCCTCAGTTTATTCTCACTGATAATGGAACCAATTTCACCTCGCACATCCTCCCCAAATTGAATGAGCTTATGGGTATCCTCAAGGTTCTAATGACCCCATACCACCCCAAATCAAATGGAATTGTCAAATAATTGAATAAGACTCTGGTGAATATCCTACAAAAATTAGTAACGGATCAACCATAAAATTGGACCCCCCTTCTTTCCACTGCTGTGTTCGCCTATAACATCAGTTACCATTCTGCCATGCGGAAGAGTCCCTTTCAACTACTATATGGTCGACATATGGCTCTTGGCGTTACTTTATTCATGCATAGAAGACACTGGCGGAGTGTAACTTCACCACTATTTGACTAACCTTGCAAACAAACTGATCAAATTGCGTGACTGAAGCATATTCCTTCAGCTTAGCCAAGAAGATCAGGAATCAGGCTGCCAATCAGCTATGTTATAATGGGTTGGCGCAGCTCAAGGTAGGTGATATGGTTCTCTTCCATGACCAACATGGGTTGGCCAGAAACACAAGTTGGCTAGTTATTGGATTAAGCCATTTGAAGTTATTGAAAAGACAGGTGTGGATGCGTATACTATCAAGGACCCCACTAGCACTCAGATCATCAACTGAGTGCATGCAAAGGTCCTCTGTGCCTATAAGCAATAGGAGCCTTATTGTCCAGTCAAAGGGGGGGGGTAATGTCCCTATTCTGATATAACTTGATGATAAGCCCTAAGTTGTGATGGCATAATGGATTGGATCTGTCGAGTTTACTATGAGTAATGTTTATTTTACGCCCTGAAGTAAGGCGATATTGGGTTGTTGGGAAATCGCCTCAAATTAGGGAATTGTGAAATTAACAAATGAAGAATTGATGGAACCAATGAGATAAAGCGAATTAAATTACTAAGCTATAAAAGCGATAGCAACTGAAGTTGCTACAATATATATGAGATGAGACAATTTAAGAGGAGGAGGTTGTTAAGAGGATAAAGCGAGCAAAACAGTGAGGATCTGCTGTGATTTGTTATATTAAATAAAAGAGTGTAGCGTAAGCAAGTGCTCCATATCTATAAAATTAAGTTATTTCATTGTTTCCAAGGGCCACGATTGTCATATCATTAGTCCTATTGCTCAGTGGGCTAAAACCTGTGAAAAAACCCCATACAGCGTATCTCAATGATTCTGCCAAATCACAACACAGTGCATGCACCTGAAGGATAATGATAATGTCAACCATATCCTAGATAAATTTGAAGACCTACTTGGACAATTTACCAGTATATCAACTGACGCTGTGATGATATGGATAAACAGTTACTGAAATGGTTTATTGATGCCTTAGAAGAACCATACCTAAATCCTGTCCTGGTTTCCCAATTCTCATATGTTGACCGTGCCATTGAAGTCTGCCGTCAATATGCTCACATAGCAGTTGTCAGCCTACATAATCAAACAACTGAAGGCTAGAGTTAGAGGATGAAGAACCTGAGGGTGAGGCTACCACAAAGTTCCAACATATCAGCCCTCCCTCTGAGTTTTCACACAGATGAATGAATTTTTGGAGCAAGTACAACAGCTCATTATTCTAGTATAAGGACGACCCCCACGAAGCAACCTTTGCTGCCACATTTTTAATGATCCTGGAATCATTTCAAACAGTTGTGAAACTCTTGCTTGCGGTGTAAAGTGGTTTAATTAGATGGAAAATATCCTGCCAGAGCTAGTCAGAGAAATCATGATGCACCTCCAGCTCCTGGGCAGGCAAATTTTGCCCAGTCTGTACCCCATCAGTACCTTATTCTGCAACCGATGTGTAGGGAGAGTGTCTATAACTCTCCTGTTCCCAGCGTGGTAGTGCATGGTGCACAGGGCCAACTCTAGGGAACTAGTCACCTGAATAAACGTTACTAGAGCCCAGCAGAGGGTGAGGAGCAATAATAACTTAAGCATAGGAGTGCGATCATTAGGGTATACAATCAACCAAAAATGACGCAGTGCACAGAGGGAGAAGGGGTAAGCGTCCCAAGTTTAGAGAACCTGGGCGAACCAACGGTGCACTAGGGGATAACTTAATTGTATTTTTAATGGAATGGTTAATGTAGTGCGAGATCTCCTCAAAGAGGTCCGTGCACAGGATTGTCCAAAATAACATAAATAAAAATGGGAAAAACAGGAAAGTTTATTGTGTAAATTCGACCAACAAATAATGTTGGTCACAAAAAATAAATTAAACATCGTCAGGGTAATTCTGGGTCTGCCATAAGCAGTCCCAAGCACCAAATCACCAATAGGCAAATACTTCCGTTTGAATTTGTAGAATATGCCAAAACTGACTTCACTTGGGTAATCAATTGAAGTTGTACCCTAACCAAATGCATAATTTCATAGATGGAACAGGTTTTGAACCCCCATTCCTCAATTAACCGAATTGAACCATCTTTGTTAGTTAAATAACCCGTATGTTTTAACGCCTGAGTCAATACAAGGGACTGGGCGTCTTGCACCTCACTAGTACCAACTTGGGCATATTTGGCTTGTACCCAGCGTTGGTCTAAAGTGTGCTTGAGGTCAGGGAGGACTAAAGTTTCACCTTCTGGACCTCCTGCCGCCCAGCCTTATCCTTGGGTTGGTGCCTACTATCAAGTCATCCAACCATGACACAATGCCTTATGGGGAGCGCCAGTGGGACCCTATCCGCCGTATCCCTATCCCTATACAACTTTACCATCAAATGACTACTATGGGAAGGGTACAATGCCTTACCAGCACCCCTATGTTGGGCCACCACCATGACAGCCTCAGCTTCCCTAGGACAGATTGAGTATTCATCAGCAAAGCCTGAAACAGAACAAGCCAGAAACTCAAACTGGCAGAAATATATGCTGCTAAAAAACGGAAGCATAAAATATTAGCCAGCCATAATATATATGGCCCAACTAAAAGAATGAGAATTGTTTACATTTTAAATCCAGAGCAGAAAGAACCCTATGAACCACATGGAGTACCTATGGAAGTATATGATAAACTCAGAAGAAAACAAGATGATACCTATCTCCAATTACCTGACTTTTCCAAGCAGGCTATGGAAAACCTGCAGCCCCAACACTACCCAAGTAATACAGTAGTTGTCCCTACAGAAACCCATCAAGTAGTGAAGAAAACAACTGCCAAAAATTCTCAGTACCACGACAATCTATGATACCAGTTCCTAACACAGCGTCATACTGACCTAAAAGGGTCTCAGCTACAAAGATTTTAAAAAGAGACAATTATCCCATTACCCTTTGGGGACTTATGCAAGTCCAACCCGGCACTATGGCAAGATCTTCGTCAAGCCATTGATCTAATCCTTCTTTAAAATGGAGGCCCAAAACAGTAATCCCTACTCACCAATAAAGGAGCACCCCGCACCATGGAGTCCCTCTTTGGATATTCAGTGCCATCCTCCTTGATACAGGTTCTTCAGAAAATATTGTGACAAAGAATTTCCTTCTGGACTTTAGATATGAGGACATCCTTCAGAGTGGCATGGTCTTCCTGATGGCTGGTGAAACTCAAAAATCTTGTTGTGGTCAAGTATTTGACCTTCCTGTGGAGATAGCTGGCAAGCTCCACTATATTGATGCAGTAGTTTTTGATCGCATCCACTTCCAGTTGTTGCTTTCCTGATAGGCCCTAAAAGAGTTTGGAATACACGCCAACTTTGGTTTATACCAATGGTTTATGCAGACAGTAAAAGGAATGAAGCCCCTAACCTTTACATATTCCAACCCTGAAAGGCTATCAGACACCCCTACGCAACTGCCTACCTACTTGTGTGATGAGTTAAAAGAAAAAATTAATGACCTAACCCACTTGGAGGATCAGCAAAAGGCAAATTTATCTCAACTATTCAGAAAATTTGAGACACTTTTCTGTTACTTTGGCGATGATATCTCCATCTCAACCTTGGGTTCACACCAGATTGATGGTGGTGATTCTAAACCCATTGCCAAACGACCCTACCACCTGCAACAAGTATGAGAAAAATTTTTGAAGCAGAGATCAAGAAAGGGCTATCCAGTGGCCTCATTCACCCCTCTCAATTACCATAATCGTTCCCTGTCATAGTTGTCCCAAAAAAGAATGGAAAACTCTGCTTGTGCGTTGACTACATCCCTCTAAACTGGGTAACAAAGAAAAAATGCATATCTGATGCCACTGATCACAAACATCTTCAATACCATGGGAGTCGCATAGCACTTCACCAATATCAATTTGTTCTCTGGATACTATCAACTGGAAATGGAGAAAGAGTCTATCCCAAAAATGACGTTTTTCCCCAAATTTAACAGTATCAATACACTCAAATGCCCTTTCGGTCTTACTGGAGATCCTTGAACCTTCCAAAATATTATGGATGAATTATTGTTAATTAACGGGTCGGTGTGTCTTTGTTTACCTTGATGATATCACCATCTATTTCACTGATTTCAATCAACACCTGCAGGACCTAGGAGCAGTACTTCATTGGATTAAGGAAGTAAACCTTGGCATCAATGAGTCAAAGCTGATACTCTGCACTAGAGAGCTGAAGCTGCTAGGGCACATTATCTAACCAGAAGTAAAACGCATTGACCCCTCTAAGGTGAAAGCCATTTCTACATGCCCATTCAAACAATGAAGCTGGACTCCTTAGCTTTCTTGTAACTATCAACTACTATCAGGCTACTATTGCAAACTCCAGCAAGGTAGCTGCTCCATTATACCGACTTCAGAAGAAGGGAACTCCTTGGGACTTCAGTGATGCTGCCCGCCAGAGTTTTGCTAGCCTGAGAAATGCGTTAGTTCAAGCTCCAATCCTGATATTCCCCAACTTTGATGAAGAATTTCAGGTGTTCATAGATGCCATTAAACAGCCATTGGGGATTTGCTTACAAATCTACGAGAGAACAAGTACCCACCTGTCAAATTCATCTCCAAGAATTTTGCACCAGTGGAATACAACTACTCAACATATGAGAAAGAGGTTCTAGCTATGATGTTCGCTCTTCATAATTTCTGATGTTATCTGTTGTACTGGTGGGTCACAGTATTCACTGACAAAACAGCAGTAATTTTTCTGCTAAATAATTTCATACTAAATGGGCGCCGGGTATGCTGGAGATATGAGCTAATGGAGTCTGATTTAAGTTTATTACACCTCCCTGGATGGCTCAAACCAATAGCAGATGAGTACATGAATTCACAATAACCAAGTGAAACCAGCAATCTTCCATATGGGGGATATCGATCTAAAGGATGAGCACCTGAAGATATGGAAGTTCCTAGAAGATTTTGAAGTTCCAAGTGATAACCAGGATAATTTAATCATCTAGGAAGCGTTGTTCAAAACTTCTAACATTTGAAGGGCACATGAATGTACATACTAAAGGATCTGTGGCCCAGGTGGTTCCAAGAAACTAACGCATGCTGCGGATGAAGGAGGCCCATTATGACGTTGAACACTTTGGTGTACAAGCCACCTAATTGAGACTCTTCACTGTATACTGGTTGCCAAATGCCTACACTGAAGTCGGTAGTTAAGTATCACATGCCATGATTGCCAAGTCTTTGCTAAGTCGCTGGGTGCCCAGAAATACCTGAACCCTCTAACAGCACCTGGACTATTTGAGATGTGGGGCCTCAACTTTATGAGACCTTTAAGAGTTGCAACTGATGGATCAAAGTATATTCTAGCAGCCACCAAATACTTCAGCCGTTAGCCTGTTGCTAAAGCAGTCACCCAAGTTGATGCAGCCACCGCAGCCCTGTTTCTATATGAAGAGATATTTGCTAGCTATAAACTATGTTGGGATTTCTACCCAAACGGCAGATTCAGATGCGTTAGCTGATGGAAATCAATCCTGATCAACCAAAAAGCCCAAACTTTTGTTGGGGATAATACCTGACAAAAGTTGACAATTATCAAAGTTGGAGATCAACTCCAAACAACACAATCGTATCATTCTCCCATAGAGCTACTCAACCTCAGGGTTCAAACCTGAGCCATGAGACAAGCACAGGCAATTCAACTAAGATAACTGGGATGCCACTAATTCCTTGATACATTTATTTTAGATCTAAGATTGGACTTTTTAGATTTTCCCTGAGGCACCTCCCCATTTTACCCTTATATAGCTAGTATTGAGCTAATGAAATTTACGCTTTTTCTCTGTTTTACGATTTTAAGTAAAAGTGTTATAATTTTATTAGGAATTGCCTCTCCAGAAGAAGTATCTGAAAAAAAGACTTCTCGACCAGGTTAAGCAAAAACAGGCAGTCTAACATCTTGAAACTTCAGGTCCCCTGGCCTCGAATTATTTAGGGTTATGAGGTTATTACACCCGTGGTCCTGAAAAAATTGGTGCTCCCTGCTAGGTACACCCTGAGTTTACAGTTAAAAATAAAATGAACAATACCAATTTGACATACAATCTCCTTTTATATCAAGAACGCCTTAGACTTTTGACTAAATTACCCACTATGATGCATGGGTTGGAGCAACAAATTCTTTCCTTTGAACAACCAACTCAAACTTTGAGATGCATATACCAAGCTCAAAAGCAAAATTTGGAAGTTATCCCCTCTTGTTGCCACCAAGTCAGCCCTTCATGCCGCCAATGATTGGGTAGATTTAATAGTTGAGGATATTAACACTTACAAACTAAGGTGGACGCCCTCCACCCTTATGATACTTCTAGTAATATTAGTTCCTCTAGGTGAAAACGTCCCCCCAATGTCAGTGCAAATTGTTTAGCCTTTAACCCCCTCAGTGGCACATTCAAACCATCATTCAAAGAGAAGTATGTCCCAGACGAAGGTAGCATCTTCTCTTTCTTATTTGTTATGAAAATGCTATGGATGAAGCCACTGACACCAAGCGACTCAAACACCTAACTATCTTAGTCGCATGGCTCAAGACATTATGGTCCTCCATATGATGCATTGCCATACTTGGACTATGCCAAATATTCCTTGCTTTTAGAATTTGGGAGCAACTTACCTTATCCAACCAAAAACAGACCTTTATGGGTATCAGCCTTAATTGGGGGAAACTATCAGCGAATTCACCCACTGTTTTTACCTCAAAGCACAAACTCTGGTTGCAGGGAATTGTCTTACATTAGCAATGCTATCACCGCTGCGTTTTTGTCATTTAAAAATATGCTTATTATCTTTTTTTATCTTAAAGCGGTGAAGTTTAACTTAATGTCCCTCCTCTGTATTAAAGAGGCTATATTGAAAATTCTGGCCAAACTACATAAACCTGTTGGGCCACTTCATTTTAACATCAATATGCCCCAAGCCCTAGTATCAGTTATTACTCCCCCCAAATTACCTACACCTGAATTGTACTGTACTTATTGTATAAAACAACCACACTGTAGCTGACTGCAGTATCCTCAACATAAGTTGGCAAAAGATCAGTCAGTATAGGGCAAGAGGCTCCATATGCTGATGAAAAACAAGTCTCTCAAGACCCTTGTACTAGCTCTAGCTCTATCCTTAGCACTTCAGGTTGTTGTGTGTTAGCTGCTCCTGCAGAAGTTGACATACCCTTTTCCATCCAAGGAAATAAACATCTTTCCGCTTTCTTACTTTTATGTTGGTCAGTTAGCCAAACAAATTTTGGTGGTCAGCCCTTCTATAGAAAGCCAAGCCTTGGCAGACAAAATTTTTAAATGCATTGAACAACCCCGAGCTTGGCCACAGCAGAATCCTCCCCTTGCTTCACTGCAAATTCGTAATGACAGTCTATTAGCTATTAACTCCCAATTTAGATTGTCAGTGGTTTGAGTTGAAAAAGCAGTCCATAAGGTTAAAGTCCTGGCAATAATTGACACTGGTTCTCCAGTTAAAGTTATATCCTCCCAGCCTATCCAAAATATATAATTGGCTCCAGACTTGATTCACAAGGCTAATATGGGACATCAGGTAGTCAGTCTACTAAGGCGATAGGAGCCTATTCTTCTTTACCCCTTTATTTTGGAAGTTATTAGTTACTGCCCCCGCTGTTTCACTAGAAAACAATAGCTATGAGTTGTTTATTAGGGTCCAACTGATTCAGGAGTTAAAAATCCATCATCAACCACAAGGAAAAATACCTATCCTTACTATGGTATCAGATTTCATTGATATTCAAACTCCCCATCAGAAAAAAACCCCTAAAACGGACATGCTTGCTCAAATACCCATCCTCCATTTGCAAAATTTAGTCCAAGTCTTAGGGAAATAAAATAAGTTATTCATGGAGGCTGTGAATGCCAAAAGGGGATCCCTCTGTATACCCCTCATTCTATTACAATAATTTTGGATTCACAAGTTATTATGGATACAATGATTCAGATTCTTACCCCTCCTGATCAAATCTTGGAGCTTAGTGGACACCCATCTCTTCCATCAAGGAAGCATTGACCTGCCTGGGGATTTTGGATCCTGCTTATGGAAAATCTATTTCTATTCTATTAGGGAGTTTAACCACTAAAACTCTCCAGGTCCCTCGACATGCCCCTATTGCTTCTGTAAAACTGTCAAAAATAAGAGTATTGTCAATTTAATATTGTTTTGACTCATTACAGGATTTAGGATTCGATCCCCCACCCACCATAGCTTTGGTTGACAGTAGAATTGGGGATAGTCTTACCCTGAACAAATGCCAGGATGTCAAAGACCTCCTCGAGGAGTATGGCGATTTTTTTCCTTGGGACCAAGTATATTATGGGAAAATGTCCGGTGTATTCATCAAATAAAAACTGGGGATTACCCTCCATTCAAATCCTGACCATTAAAAAAATCCAGAGTAAAGGAAGCTCAAGTGGCCTTAGAGTTACAGCAACTGTTGGAGGCTGTGTTACATGTGCCTTCCAAAAGCACCTGGGCTTTCCCACTTTTATTAATTCAGAAAAAGGATGGTGGTGACTAAGTTGTTATGGATTATCGCCACCTCAACTCTATCACATTCAAAGATAGTTACCCCCTGCCATGTATAGATGACTCCTTACGTTTAATGTCAGGGTCCCACTATTTCTTATCTATAGATCTCGCCAGTGGATACTGAAAAGTAGATTTGTCACCAGAAGATTGGGCAAAATGCGCTCTCATTACAAGTGAAGGACAATTAGATCCTACTCAAATGCCTCAAGGGTTATGTAATGTCCCTGCTACCTTCCAACGCGCTATGGACGGACTACTAGGCGATTTATAACTCTCCTGCGTACTAGTTTATCTTGATGATATTACCATTTTTCAAGAACCTTAGTTGAACATTTAGATTACCTCAGGCAAGTATTTCAGCAGTTACAGCAATTGTCATTAACATTGCTTTTCTTTCTTGTAACAATCACTTTAGTTACTATGATTCAATTCGAACAGCAAATTTGGATAATCACACACAGGAAAGATGGGCGACTTTAATAACAAAAATAATACAACATGGGTGAGCGTCGCAGCAAGCAGAGCGCTTAATGGTGCAACTAAGGGCAAGAAACGCCCTGGAGTGGGACCAGGAACCCAATCTGCAAAGAAATCGCAAACTCAGACACCATCTGGGTTTATGGTATTTACTGTAAAGAACGTGCAATACATGTACATTCAATTTAACCAACCTTTGTCAAAGGTGGAACACGGGATCAGACTCTTCCTTGGGATGAGTCACCAACCCTTTGGGAGAAAACATGTGAGGCACAGCCCTCACTTTTCCCTCATGTGGTGTACGTAGCCACCAACAACATGGGCTGCAGCTCGATCAATATTGGTTTTGAAACAGCCAGTGAAGCTGATGCTGCAGCAAAAATCTGCGTGGAAATTGCCCTCCCTGAGGGCAGAAAAATTGTGCACACCGCGCGCACCAGATGGAACAAAGCAAAAACTTTGTTCATCTCCTTTGACTCGCTCCCCACCAACCTTCCTCATAAGTTAATTGAGGAAAAGCTCAAAAAGGTCTTATGGCCTACATAGAATTCCAACAACTTGAATTACAGTGATTTTGCTTAATGCCCGACCTGAGCACGGGCAAATCTATCGCTGTAATCAACCCCTTCCCAGAAGTGGAAGAGGATTTATCCAGAATTCCCCATGCAGCAGAATTTTACTTTGCAGATGGGGGCCAGTCAGCTGCATTCCGAGTTACACTGGAACGCGCACCACCCATTTGCAATCACTGTGGCTCACTGGGCCACAAGGAACATGCATGCCCTGTAAAAGAGGGCTTAATGGAAAACGATTTTGTGAAGAAGCTATGGACGAAGATAATGAAAACTTCGCCAAAATGACTGATGGACACCACCCATTCCGCTGGGGTGAAGATGGACTATACTCCATCGTGGACCCAGTTACAAGTAAACAGCGTAAAGCAGCACAAAAAGCCCGCAAGAGAGCAGCGGCTGAAGCAGCGGCACACGCGGAATCCGCCATTAACCATGGACAAATTCAGGAGGATATTTCAGATATTCACTGAACCAACCAATCAGAACAATATTCCAGGTCGAAAATTTTCAAAGTAACCTGACTGAGCCACAAAGCGTCATCAGTCATGCACATACTGAGGAACAATGCAACCGCAATTTGGGTGAAAATGCGGTGCACAATGCAACAAAGTTGAACCTCAAAAATATAAAATCCTATCAACAACCCGCATCAAATCAACATGAGACCTGTGCAGGAAAAGTTGATGCAAATGCAAAAAACCGCAATTCCCTTGAATCATTGGGTCAGATCAAGGGAACCAACAATGGCAGTGAAAGAGTTGGAGTACAGATGTGGAGCATGGCCAAAATGAGCCGCGGTGGGATAAGACCAGAGGGTCCTCTCAACCGCTCCTGAGGCGCCATGGGCACCTCAGTGTCAATAGGGATGTTAAATATTGCAGGAGCCAGGGCTCGTACGTCCCAAGCCAAAAAGCTGGCATTCCTGCAAAAACCTCTTGTAGACATCTTGGCCATCCAAGAAACCCACTGCCTACAAGGGGAAGAAGAATCCTGGTCAACCAGGGTCGCACCATCACAATCAGTATGGACATCTCACTGTGGGGTGATAGTCCAAAACAACAAAAAATTTAAAATTACAAATTCATCATCACACTTGCACGGTTAAGTCCTGGTAGCAACAATCACATGCCAAGATGAAATAATTTTGTTAGCATGTATCTACAAACCGTGCACTGCAACTGAGGGAAAAAACTTTTTGAAAAATTTCTACCCCACCCTCCCACCAGATATCATCATGTTAGGCGATTTCAACTGCTGGGATAACCCCTATACAGATCGATGGCCTAATCCCAGGGGATAACCACCTGGACACATTATATTCCGCACAATGAAGGCATCTCTTGGCTTACAGGATGCTCTTCTCCCCAATTCACCAATCCTTCCCCATATGACAAGACCCAACATACGTGAGGGACTGCTCATATCAATGAGTCGTATTGACCACATCCTCATCCCACAATCCCACCACTCAAGAATCTCCAAATTTACAACAAAAAAGATCAATTTTCTGATCACCGATTAGTTACGGTGCAGTTAGCACCAACCCAATCCCACACACAGGTGTCGCCTTGGAGAAAGCTTCACCCAGAAAATATAAGATTGCCTAAGATATCTGACTGGGTTGAAAACAAGGCTACAAACCCAGAATTCACAGCCCCATTCACTTTGGATCCCATCAGAACATGGGAAAATTACAAAAAAGATTTAATCAAAGAACCCCAACATATTGCATCACGCAAGTACCCCGCGGACACAGCCATAATCAAGCGTACCTTGGCAGAACTAGACCACCTGGAAATAAATACTCCGAGATATGGCTATAGCCCTAATTGGGGTCGCAAATGGGCAGAAATTTCAGCCTGACAAAACAATCTCATCTTTGAACACCAACACAGAATCAAAGTATTGAACAAAGGTAAGTTCATAAAGGAAAGCGAAACCTATTTGACATACTTTTTCCGCCAATTCCACTCCTACGGAAACCAGCCCATGTGCACACAGGTCCGCAAGACCAATGGCACTGTGGCAACTGACCCTGAGGAGGTCAAGGCGGAAGTACACCGCTATTACACCAAATTATATCGCGATATTCCAACAGATCCACAAAAAAATAAAGAATTTATTCAAACTGCCAAGATACAAAGTACATCACCAAATTACAATATACTATCCCTTATCACACGGGAGGAGCTTTGGGAAACAATTCGCGGTGCACCACGTAGGAAATGCCCAGGGCCTGATGGGATACCCTACGAATTTTACAAAAAATATTTTCAACAAATTGCCCCCCTCATATTGGCGTCAATGAACCAGAGTTTGTTGGAAACACGCCTATTACCAGGAGGCCATGAATCCTACGTTATAACCTTGTATAAAAAGGGTGACAAGTTGGACCTGGCCAACTGGCGCCCAATTGCACTCTCCAACAGAGACACAAAAATTCTAACAAAAATTCTAGCAGCTAGATTAGGCGCAATTGCATCTGACGCCCTATCACCCAACCAGTCTGGGTTTATACCAGGGCGTTCAATCTGGAACAACATACACCCTATTGCAAACATTTGCCAATACAAAGCAACTGGTGCCCTGGTCTTCTTGGATCAGGAAAAGGCGTATGACCGTGTTAGCTGGCCATACCTAAAAGAATGTCTACATGCCTTCAAACTCCCACCAAGATTCATAAAATGGGCGATGCTCCTAACAGAATCTGCAACCATGGCTGTATGCGGCCCTAGATTCCTAACAAACAAGATTAAACCACACAGAGGGCTCAAACAAGGGGATCCCCTCAGCCCACTGCTATACAATTTCAGCTTTGAACCGCTCCTCCGAGTAACTGACTCACGTCTCATGGGGATAACCGCACAAGGACAACCAACAGTCAAGATACTGGCCTTTGCAGATGACTGCGTAGCAGGTATAGCAAACAATGAAGATGCCCAACAGCTGGAACACACTCTAGAGGAATACTCCAAGGTGAGCAATGCATCGCTCAAAAAAGGAAGACAGAAATCATCCTCTTAGGCAAATACACAAACAATTGGGCCACAACATCAGAACCTCACACCAACACTCGAAGAAAAAACCCAATTATATTACCCTTTGCAACACCTCCCACCACCACTCCTGTCCGACAACTTGGAATCTGGCTAGAATTAGGGGGATATGCTAATGAGACAATGGAAAGTAACCTGTTACAACGGGTATCCAAACGCGTCGCCTCCCTCAAGGGAAGAACCCCAGGACTAACAGGATGAGTTACAGTTGCTAACTCGCTTATCCTCCCAATACTGTGGTACCAGGCTATACAATAGCCTTCTCACCTACCTTTATAAACTCAATTCGCGCGCTTATCCAGGGCTGGCTGTGGCCTGGCTCTCACCCTCCTATACGGATGGAAACACTATTTGGCCCACGCTCAAGCGGAGGCATGGGACTAATAGATTTTGAGAGCAATGCCAATCACATCCTAGGTACCTGGATAAAGGAAATCCTTGCTCCAGACCTCCCGCAACAACATTGGTCCAGAGCAGCAAGGACTAACTTTGCACAGGCGCTCAAATTAAACAACCCACATAGTCCACCCAGACTACTTTCTTACCTTGCCAAGCACCCTACTGCAACGGGTCCACATGGAACCTCCCCTCATTTCAAACATATCCTCTGAACTATCCGCCATATGGGATGGACCATAGAGAACATGGGTATTATACAGGGAAGGGGACGACCCAGCCCCCAATTTAAATTAAGAAACCCAGAAAACCACCCCCAGAGGGATATGCTCGCAACAACCCCAAGCATAGCTAGGATAGAATACCTAGATATGCCGGACATTCCCTATGATTTAACCACACAGAAAGCAATGTGGAAAATGACACACCACCCACTCCTACAACCAAGGATAAGAGCAAACTCCTGGCGCTGTTTGAGAAGGACCTATAGGATGGCGGACAACTCCAACTCCCTCCACAAAACATGTGCAGTATGTGGAGGGAGGGATCCCTACATCACCGCATAGAAACATGCCCCCCAACCAAAGCTATATGGCAGGAAGTCGCACGCCTGCTCAAGATTCAAAACAAACAGGAATTCTCGATATCAAAGAGCATCTTCGCGCTCCAGATCGAGTCACCAATCCCATCTACCCTCCGCTCCCTAATAATACCCATTGCAATGTGGACAATACACACAATTGCATTAGATGCTTTCAAGGGCACGGTCCCAACCATTCATGGGATTATTAACAGATTACATGTTCACTTACTAGAGCACTTCCAAGCCTGGCTCTATGGATATATGAGACCAAGACAAAAAGCGCTCATAGAATCATGGTTCCTACTCTGGTTCCTCCACACAGACCCTTTCCTTCACACCTGCTCCATAGCAGGGGAAACCCCCTCGGAGTAGTGCATCAAACCCTCATACCTGGCAGTCCCGCTGGCAACAGGGGTAACTTGAGTACCCTGGGTTGCCCAACTTTTATATTTCTTAGTTATTCTCTTAGTTTCACATATATTCGGTAATGTCTGTCCCCTGGTCAGCTTACCTCGGTTAAATAAAATTACAGCAATTGTCATTAGAACTAAAGCCAATTAAATGCTCTCTCTTCCAGAGTGAGATGGATTTTTTAATCATAAGGTCAGTAAAGCTGGAATATCCCCAATGGATGATAAGGTCTTGGCTATCGCTAAGATGACCCTTTAAATCCCTACATGATATACAAGTTTTCCTAGGTTTGGTGGGCTATTGTCACTAATTTATCCCCCATTTCACAGATACCTCCGAGCCTCTGGTGTATCTACTAAAGAAAGATATACCCTTTCAGTGGAAAGAAGAGCAACAGCAGGCCTTCAAACAGTAGCTTCACTCTCAGTCACTCTCCAGTACATATTATCCAAATTTTTGATAAACCTTTCCTCCTATTTACTGATGCTAGCAATATTGCCATTGGAGCCATACTATCTCAGCATGATGAGAACTTAGTGGACCAACCCATCGCCTACTACGGCAAAATTTTATCTAAAGCCAAATGTAATTATAGAATTACAGAACGCAAATGCTTGGCGGTCCTACTGAATATTGAGAATTTCTGAACCTTTTTATATGGGAAGCATTTTACCATCATAACTGATCATGCTTCCTTAAGTTGGCTATAGCAAATGAAGGACCTTGATGATAGATTATCCCAGTGGGCGTTAAAACTTCAAAAGTACTACTTTTCTATTATCCACTGACCAGGGCCAATCCATTAAAACGCGGATTGCCTATCTTGGCTTCCCATATTAACTATAACTGACCCTGAAGTGGATCAGCTCTACAATCTCCTAACCCAACCACAGTTATGGAAGGACGAATCCCCAACCCTCCAAAAGCTTTAGCGAAGAGATTGGAAATTACTCAAGTCAATAACGGTCAATTGTGCAAACTTGTGTCTAAACAATGGGTGCCTTATGTAAGACCATCAGCTCGAACTAATGTCATATTAGTGAGACATTGGCAAGTCAGCAATGGGGAAATTGGAAAACCTACCAGTGGCTTAAAATCAATGTGATTGGGGGGAAATGCTTGTTTCTATCCAGGATGTATTGGAGTCCTGTCTGGTATGTAAAAGCCAAGCTGGTCCTAATCCCTGCTCTCAACATCCAGTGGTCTCACCCTGTGAACCATTCCATACTATTAGCATTGATGTTGTGGGACATCTTCCTCAAGCCTCCAATAGACATCAGTTCCTCCTACTAGCCATGGATCATCTAACTAAGTAAATCGAGACCATATCGCTCCCCACCGCTTTGGCAAAGGCTACTGCCATGTTTATATATAATAGGATTATCACCCAGCATGGGTTCCCTAACGTCATTCCTTCTGATAATAGACTAAATTTCTTCTCGATGCTGGTGAAAGATTTAGGTGACCTGATGGGAACCACACAGGTATTCTCCACCCCCTACCATCCTGCAACCAATGGAATTGCAGAGCGTGTAAATGGTACTCTAACTTCAACCCTCCAGAAAATGACTGACTGGCCCCCTTCATTGGCCCCAATATTTGCCTAGTGCAAATTGTGGCCTATCAAATTGGTTACCATCAAATTACTAAGATGTCACCATTACAGGCGTTGTATGGTAAAAATCCTCATCTACCTTCCAAAGTCCAGGCGATGCTTGATCAAGCTTCTCCTGAAGCACCTGAAGTCTCTATGCGAAGTATTGCAAAAAACCATAATATTTCAGGACCTGGCTTCTGAAAATTTGTCTGCCACAACCAGTAGAGAAACTGCTCAATTTAATGATAAGCATGAACCCTACACTCCTTCAAACCAAGTGGCCTCATCCAATTCTACCATCACCGGCCTGGAGTTTGTGATCACAAACTGGGCACTAACTGGTCAGGGCCTTATCAAGTCATATATATATATATGGGGTAATGAATGTTAAATAATAGATGTTGTTTAAAGCACAGTCATAAACTGCATACATAGTCGCTTTCTTTATCTGTTTCCCCATGCGCCAAGATCTAGAGGGGAATATTTTTGGGATTTCTACCCAAACAGCAGATTCAGATGCGTTGGCTGTTGGAAATCAATCCTGATCCAACCAAAAAGCCCAAACTTTCGTTGGAGAAAATCCCCAACAAAAGTTGACAACTAACAAAGTTGGAGATCAACCCTGAATGATATGGTCAAATAATGCTCGTTTGGAGCTACTCAACCTCAGGGTTCAAACCTGAGCCATGAGACAAGCACAGGCAATTCAATCAAGATAATTGGGATGCCACTGAATCCTTGATTCGTTTATTTTAGATCTAAGCTTGGACTGTTTAGATTTTTCTGAGACACCTCCCCAATTACCCTTATATAGCTGGTAATTAGCTAATAAACTTTATGCCTTTTCTCCTTTTCACAATTTTAAGTAAAAATTGTTAATATTTTTTATGAATTACCTCTCCTGAAGAAGTATCCAAAAATAGACTTCTCAAAAAGAGAAGCAAAAACAGGAAATCCAACACCCTGAAACTTCAGGTCCCCTGGCATCAAATTATTGAGGTATATGAGGTATTACACCTGTGGTCCTGACAGACCACCTCATCTTATCCTGACTGACCAGGTGTCACATTTCAATAATAAGTTAATTGAGGAAATGTTGGCTCAGGTACGCACTTGTCACTCCATGACAACAGCATACAACCCTCAGTGTAATGTAATAATATAAACATATGAATCAAACACTGATGAATGCCCTGGAATGGATCATCACAGACAGCCTTGATAATTGGCCTGAACTCTTACCCGCCATCCTTTTGGCATACCAAATTAAAATCCATAGTACTACCAAGCGTACGTCATATAAACTACTGTTTGGAATAAAGTTTCAGCCCAACCCATTGGCCAAGAAACTCAGCAAGCGATTTCCATCAAGTTGTCATAATCACATGACATCATAGTGAGGACCAACCCCAAGGATAAGGCTGGGCACCAGGAGGCCCAGAGGGTGAAATTACAGGCCCTCCCTGACCTTAAGTATACCCTAGACCAACGCTGGGTACGGAAAAAATATGCCCAGGTTGGTACTAGTGGGGTGCCAAATGCCTAGCCCCTTACATTGGTCCAGGCGTTAAAACGGATGGTCTATCAAATTAATGCAGACTGTTCCATTTGATTTGTTGAGGAACATGGTTTTAAAACTCTTTCCATTTATGAAACAACGCATTCAGGTCAAATTCGACTTCAATTGATCACTCAAATGAAGTCAATTTTGGCATATTCAACAAATTCAGATGGTAGCGTTGGCCTATTGGTGGGTCAGTGCTTGGGTCCACTTATGCAAACCCCCTATTCCCCTGTCAAAGTTTATATGTTTCCCCAACCAATACTCCTTGTTTTTCAACTTCCCAAGTAAAATTTTCCCATTTTTACCGTTTTTATTATATGCTATTCCAAACAATCCTATGCGTGGACCCCTTTGAGGAGGTCTCACGCTACCATAACCACAACATTGTATATATGATTAGGCTTTCACCTAGTCACCGTTGTTTTTCCCAGGTTCCCTCCAACCTGGCATGTTTCTTATTTCTCCCTTAGTTCACCGCGTCATTCTGAGGTGGGTTTTTACCTTGATCATCGCTCACTTTTTCTTGAGTTATTATTGCTCCAGAACCCTCTGCTGGGCAATAATGATTTTTATTCTAACGGCTAGTTCCCTGGCATTGGGCCTGTGCACCGAGCACTACCACGCTGGAAACAGGAGAGTTATAGACACTCTCCTTACATTAATCGACCAACCTTCTAAAATTATATGCACAAACTTTTTCAGTGTGAGACTTTCCCAAAGCGTAAATGGTTGGTGCCAGCTGAGGGCCTCGGCTGTGGTCAGCTGCACTGCTGTTTTCTTTTTTCCAGAACGTTGGAGCAACTTAGCGCTATTATGGTTGCCTCCAACTGGAAAGTATCCACCCTTTGTGCTCGTACCTGGTGGACATGGACGTTTTGAGGTCCAGAAGTTGTGATTCCTCAACTTTCCACCAAAATTGACAATTTTGATCATATTAAATGGGGTTTATTTTAACAGCGCATTCAGAAGATTCTTGGGGAATTTTTGCAGATGGACCTGGGGGTGTTGGCCTTAAATAACGTCAGGCATTCTTTTGCTGTTATGGGAATAGGGTCATTCACATCTAAAAACGCATTTTATAATGAAAACTTGATATATACCTCTGAATCATATTTGCTCTCTCATGGCTCAGATAAGGAACTTATTCATGTGTATGGAATCACCCCAGAAAATCCCCGTTTGACCTCTTCTATGATTAGCAGCACTCAGGAAGTTGAAAAGGAACTGCTCTTGGACTATGAAATTGTCTATGCCCATGATGAAGATATGATGGGATATGTGGCATCATTAATAAGAGTGGCCAAGTATCCTTCTCCATTCTTCAGTTCAAAATCTTACCCGTGTGACCTGTTATTGCCAAATGAAGAGTTTAGTGGTAATTTAATGACATTTTCAGCTTTAAATAAAGACCATTCTGGGTATTTTCTACTGGCTGATATTCTTTACTCCACTTTAGGGAAATTCAGCACCACTATTCTTGTGGATACTGGGGCCAAAAACTTTATGGACCTAAGCCTAGCCGACTACCTTGGGCTGCATTACTTGCCTGGTGATATGGTTAGGGGAGGGGCATCACAAGGTATTCCCACTCTGAAAAAGTTAGGACATTGGAATATCAGGTTGGCAAATACAACTTGTCCGATTACTTTTAAGCTATCAGAAACCTCTTGTACCCTATCATTTTGGGTGTGGAGTGGTGGCGGAAGTTTGACGTTAGAGCCAACTTGAAATAGGATACTCTATCCCTAACAGTAAAAAATGGTCGCACACTTGTTGTTACTTTGTCTGAGGCTGACGCTCAGGGCGACTTGCCTCACTGGCTCCACCTTCACACCCTTAGCCTTACCCCTTTGCTAAAGCCCTCAGTGGAAGTTCCTATACCTTATTGCTTGGAGGGTTTAGAATCCTCTTTTGATGCAGCATCCAACAATGCACTCCCTGAGCACTCCGATTTTAATTATAACTTCAAGCTCACTGTGGATCTGGTGCATATATCTTCCCCCATTTACCCATTGACTGTCTGGGAGGAAGAGGCGTTGGATGTGTGGGTGAAGGAACAGTTAGCTAAAGGTGCGATATTTCAGCGTACCTCCCCTGTATGCTCCCCACTTCTCTTTGTGGAGAAGTCTGATGGTACTTTACTCCAGTTTGTGGACTATTGGAACCTTAACAACGTCGCTGTAACAGACCTTCATCCCATCCCATTGGATAAACAGATTGCGCGCTATGTGGAGAAGGAGAAGGTCTTCTCCAAGCTGGATTTCCCAAATGCGTTTAATCAGATCTGGATAAAGAAGGGCCAGGAGTGGTTAACCACCTTCTGCACCAGAAAAGGAATATTCCAGTTTCAGGTCATGCCCTTTGGGCTTAAGAATGCCCCTGCTATCTTTCAATGGCGCATTGATGCAGCGTTGGGAACTTGTTAGGGGTATGCACGGTTGCCTACATGGATGACATTCTGGTGTTTTCCCCTGATCAGAAGTCCCATGTAGTACACCTTTGGCAAGTGGTGGAGCGGTTAAAGGCAGCCAGCCTTACGCTGAAGATAAACAAGTGTGAATTCCTTAAGTCCCAGGTCACTTTTCTGGGCAACGCCGTGTTTGACCAAGGACACATGATAACTCCAGACACGGAGAAAGCGATTTGTGAGTGGCTTACCTACCTTGGTCAAGGAATTGAGGAGCTTTTTAGGGACGTGTACTTTCTCAAGAAGTTCACACCCAATCTCTCTGAGGTGGAAGCTCCCTTATATAAGGCTAGCGGTGCCAAGGTGCTTCAGTGGTCCCCATTTCAGAGGATGCTTTCCAAGCTGTGAATTGCACCCTGTTGTCCACGTCTGTCCTTCGCCATGTTGACCCATCATAGGAGTTCTTGTGTCTGCAGATGCCTCCAACTTCGTCATAGCGGCCGCCTTGTTACAAGTAGGCGAAGATGAGATAAAGCATCCAGTGGGATATTTTTCTAGGAAAATGTCTTTTCCAGAGTTGAATTATGCCGTTTATGACAATGAGTTACTAGTAGTGGTGGAGGCGTTGACATATTGGCGTCACCACTTGTATGGATCATCCCAACTTTTTATGGGTCTATACAGACCACCGTGAATTGCTGTACTACCGCGCTACTCATATCCTAACCCCATGGCAGACCCGTTGGCATGAGACCCTGGCCCAATTTGCATTCATGTATGAGTTCACCAAGGGCCAGGATAATGGTTTGGCGGATGCTTTGAGCCGCAACCCTGCTTTAGCACCCAATCCCAAGGAGGTAGAAGTTCACAACACACAGGTGATGATCT
The DNA here is from genome assembly GCA_022478985.1 of Massospora cicadina. NCBI lineage: Eukaryota > Fungi > Entomophthoromycota > Entomophthoromycetes > Entomophthorales > Entomophthoraceae > Massospora > Massospora cicadina. The sequence continues at coordinate 70,905 of JAKSZP010013524.1, forward strand.
CTCCAAGTAAACTTCTTCAGCAACTACCCTCTCCCCTGGCCAATGGGCCAGCTCTTCCACCTCTGGAAAACGCGGAGGAATATAATAGTTCAGAAAAGTAGTTCTTTCTCAGCCGCTAGCAGCCAAATATACTATGATACTTGCTAAGTGCGAGTTGAATCAAGAGGATTTCTCCAGGGGCTATCACGTGAGGGATGAGATGGTGTGGTTTCAGGGGCGCCTATGGGTTCCTGCTGGACCACTTCGCCTGGAAATCATTCAGGGCCATCATGATGGACTAACCATTGGTCATCCTGGTAAAGCGAAGACATTAGAGTTAATATGTCGCACATACAATTGGAAGGGCTTGCCTGCTCAGGTGGGGCGGTATTGTAAGGAGTGTTTAATCTGCACCCAAATGAAGCCCAATCGTCAACCTTTAGCGGGGTTGCTGGTACCAGTTCAGAAAGCTGAAGGGCCCTGGAATTCCCTTCAGTGGATTTTATTGTAGAACTACCTGTCTCAGATGGTTACAATGCCATCATGGTGGTGGTGGACTGGTTTACAAAGTTCGCTCACTTAATTCCTTGCAGAACTACAATAACCGCGGCTGAGATGGCCAGGCTCTTCGTCACGCATGTGTTTGCGCTCTATGGAGTTCCTCAAGAGATTATCAGTGGCCAGGGACCCCAATTTACCTCTATCTTTTGGGAAGAGTTGTGTAAAGCTCTTCAGATTTGCCCTTGCCGTTTGACTGTCTACCACCCTCAATCATATGGGCAGACTTAACGAGTAAATCATTTCATAGGGCAGCTCCTGCAGTTTTACACCGCCGCGGATCATTCAGATTGGGCTTCTCACCTGCCTATGGCCTAATTTAGTTACAACACGTTGCATTCCTTTATCGGTTGTTCCCCATTTTTTTCAGCCTGGCTTTAACCCCGCCTTTAACATGGATCCCAGCTGTGGGTCCAAGGTAGAAGCGGAGGTGGACTTTACCAAGACAATCAAGAAGGTCCACCAGGGGATTTCCACAAGCTTGGAGGCGGCAATGCAAGTGTATAAGAAGAACGCTGATGGGAAGCACCAAGTGGGTCCTGCGTACAAGGAAGGGGATCTTATGATACTTGATGCTCGCAACATTACTATCAAGCAGCTATGCAAGAAGCTGGGACCAAAGAGGATTGGTCCCTACCGAGTTGTTAGAAAGGTGAGCCATGCCTCATACCAGCTAGATTTCCCCATTTATATAAGATCTTCTCTGTGTTTCATGAAAGCAAACTGACGTTGTTTGAGGGCCCCTATCTGAGAATCCTGAGGCTTATCTCGTGGATGGGGTGCCAGAGTGGGAGGTGGAAGAAATAGTTTCCTCCCGCTGAATTAAAAGAAGACTTGAGTACCTGGTATCCTGGAAGGGCTTTGATGCTGCAGAGAACAGTTGGGATCCAGCGCATGACTGTGTGCATGCCCAAGATCTGATTGAAGCCTTCCACCAGCGTTTCCCCCAGGCTGCTGGATCTGAACCTAAACTGACCGTTGCCGCTATGAAGTTGGCCCCTGCCCACAAGAACTTTTCCCTTGCTCAAGCTCCTGGAGGGGGGTTGAGCCCCATTGAGAGGAGAGGGTAATGTCATGTTCACATGACATCATAGTGGGTACTAACCCCAAGGATAAGGCTGGGCGCCAGGAGGCCAGAGGGTGAAATTACAGGCCCTCCCTGACCTTAGAATACCCTAGACCAACGCTGGGTACGGAAAAAATATGCCCAGGTTGGTACTAGTGGGGTGCCAAATGCCTAGCCCTTTACATTGGTCCAGGCGTTAAAACGGATGGTCTATCAAATTAATTCAAGACCGTTTCATTTTTTTTGTCAAGGAACGGGGTTCAAGAACCATTCCATTTATGAAACAACGCGTTCAGGTCAAATTCAACTTCAATTAATCACTCAAGTGAAGTAAGTTTTGGCATATTCAACCAATTCAGATGGTAGCGTTGGCCTATTGGTGGGTCAGTGCTTGAGTCCATTTATGCAAACCCCATATTCCCCTGTCAAAGTTTAACTATGTTTTCCCCGGCCAACATTCCTTGTTGGTCGACTTCCCAAGTAAAATTTTCCCATTTTTACCGTTTTTAATATATGCTATTCCAAATGATCCTGTGCGCGGACCCATTCAAGGAGGCCTTGCTCTACCTTAACCACAACATTGTATATATGATTAGGCTATCACCTAGTGCACCGTTGTTTTGCCCAGGTTCCCTCCAACCTGGCATGGTTCTTATTTCTCCCTTAGTGCACCGCGTCATTCTGTGGTGGGTTTTTACCTTAATCGTCGCTCACTTTTGCTTGAGTTATTATTGCTCCAGCACCCTCTGCTGGGCAATAATGATTTTTATTATAACGGCTAGTTCCCTGGCGTTGGTCCTGCGCACCGAGCACTACCACTCTGGGAACATGAGAGTTATAGGCACTCTCCTTACACAAGTCGCCACTTAAAACGGTCTGACATGGAGAAACTGGTACAGGATCATGCTCTTCAAATGAAAACCAACTATGACAACCACCTCAAACCCCTCCAGTTTTTTATAGTAGGAGACCTAATCCTCCTTTATTGAGTTAAACTTATGTACTCCCTCTCCAAGAAAAAACACCCGCGTTTTAAAGGACCCTTTAGAGTTACTAAAGTACTCCCTTATGGAAACTACAGCCTAGAAACCCTTAACATAGTGCCATATCAGTCAACCATCAATGGTAACCAGCTTAAACTTTACTAGTACAAAAATGAATGAGGGGAGTGTCAAAAGGATTAATAATTCTGTTATAACCACTATAATAGTAATTCCCCTTTCAATGAATACTCTTTTTTTATATTGTTTTCAGTTGATTCTCTAAAAAAATTATTGGCACTAAAATATCCCTAGAAACTTGTATAAATACATTTTGTTATTATCACAATAAAGCATCAGATTATAAAGTTTACATGTTGTGCTCTTACCTTCCATTTTAAGAAATATCCTTCCCTGGGCTTTCTAAGTCATAAACACCCAGGATGACTGACAACAACCACCAAAATGACTATCCTGAAAACCCCAAGAGTTATGTTCAGCTGCCCACCACCCATTGATGAATAAATTAAGATCCCCTAGTTCCCTGACATCGCCTAGTTCAATACTATTTTAGTATTATTAATCATTTAGGTTTGGAGGATTTCTAGTTTGGCACTGACTTCAAAATTGTGGGTGGTTGTGGGAATTTCCGGTGGAAAGCCAAAGTATTTGTATCACCCATCTGACAATGATTTCGTTGCCTCAATGCCAAGTTCAGCGGAATCTTATCTCAATGCCAACTGCCATAAAAATAATTTTGGGGTTTTCTGCGGAAAGCCAAAGTATTTGTTATCAATTACCTAATTATGATTTGATGCCTAATTCAGTTTACTGGCAATCTATGCTGAGGATGCTTAAAAATTATGTTTAAAATTAGAAATTTATATGACTGACTGGCAACTCGCGCCAAGGATGAGTTGACATAATTTTTGATAAACAGGATGAGCGGATTGGAGGAATAGGAATCATGGATGACTGATGATTAGATGAAGTCCTGTCTTGATGGCCAATGGGTTAAGAATAGGCGAAGTAACCTAGGGCATAAATAGTCATCATTTCCTTTAAATAAAGATCCCTCTTTCTCCCTTCTTATCTCAGCTATTTGTAGTTAGTCTTCTAGATTAGGAAAAGTGGGACTGGAGATCCCCGAAGTAGGCGTGGGGTGACATGTCTGTAGTGACCAATGCTGCCAGCTCCCATACCTCAGCCCTACAAGGAACCAACGTGAACCTGGACAATTGGCCACCAACGATGATGTGCTGCTGGCCATCAGCATTGAGGGTGGTGCATCGCAAAATTGCCATAGACACCCAGTGTCAAGATTTCAAAGAATTCACATATCTCCAAAAAAAATCCCCAAAATCCCCTGACATCATTGGGAGGAGTGAGCAATCTATCACAATCTATAAAAGTTAATGATCAATCAGATCCCAATCAACTGATTGAAGATTTGATCGCGCAGAGATTAATTTACTCTGATGATATTAAAAACCAAAAAAAGCCTATAAATATTACCTCTTTTTGAAAATAAAAATTAGGTCAAGTTTAACCTGTATTTTCTTATTTACTTCATTACAGTTTTGGAGAATCCGCCCAGTGTAACTTTAAGATATAACCTGCTCCATTGGAAGTGTAATTTAAACTTTCCAGAGTGGTGCTCACTACAGGGGGCACTCTGAGTTATGCACCAGTGACCAAGTATATCACCATGGATTCTCAATTTTTGCCTGACGAGGCTTATGATCAAGAGCAAGGCTTATTTTACGATGGGTCCCTTCAATTGAGCTCAAATTCAAGATTACCCTCCACGTTGGAATTTTGGGCCAACTTGGAATTCTATAATCCTAACTTGAGTTTCTCCTCAGACTTTCAAATTCCACTTGAGGTCTTACAAAATATCATTAATCAATTTCTTGAAGGGGCTCTAATCCCTGAAATCCGTTCTACCCAATCTCAATCTAATGCAGTACCTTCTATATTGTGGGAAGTGCTGCAAACCTCTCAAATGCCAGGGATTGGCTCCAAACAATATTTACAACAACTCGTACATCCTACATTATACCACTTGCTACCTGTATTGTTGTAATGCACCATCAAGGGATGCTCAATTTACTAGAAGGACTTCAATCTTAAATAATTATATTTCTGAGTTTTTTAAGTCAGCCTCCGAGTTTAGCTGAGATAATTGTGATGCTATTATTAATAATTGAAATTCCCTCAACGAAGTACAACAGCAGCTCATTCAGTTCGATCAGGGGATATCAAATTATATTGATGTACGGTTTCCTAAAAAAGAATAAGAGATCCAGAGGGAATGGAGAGAGGGTGTTTCCCAACTCTCTGAGCGTAGTCAATCAATGGAGGAAGAACTTAGAACTTGTCTTTTTTAATTTGAACAATTATACTCATGAATTCAGTTCCAGGTCAATGAAGTAGAGAAAAGCTCTGGAAATATGGGTCCTCCTGGGGTTGAAGGACCTCGTGGGCCACCTGGAGATGTAAGGCCCCGTGGACCTCCTGAAGCTGAAGGGCCCTGTGGACCCCCAGGTACAGATGGACCTCGTGGACCTCCAGGCGCTGATGGTCACTTAGGATCTTATTCGCACATTAACTCTCTTATGAACATAATGACCCACTTAAGTGAACAATTCTCAAAGGTGGCCAAATAATGCAACCTAACCCTTGATGGGGTACCAATTGACCCCCTTTTGACTCTGAAGTCCTTGTCCAATGAATTGATCAATTTGGGAAAGTGGGCCAAGGACACTGATATCTTATTACATGCTTGCAAATCAAAAGGGAAATTGCTCCAAGCGAAAATTGAGACTCTAGAACTCAAATACAATGCACAGCAGGAACATATTTTTGAGCTATCTCTCCAACTAGATGAAAAAGTAGGGCATAATGATCTGAATCGTCAGATTAATGTAATTCATACTGAAACTGTTGCTCTGTACCCTTAATTTTCTTCCCAAGCTTTAGATTCTGCCTCTTATGTGTCTACTCAATCTGAACAACCTGGAGTGCATATTTTGACCACCAAAGCTCCCATGAGTTTCAAGCCAGTATTCAAAGACAAATTGCCAGGGGAAGGCAGCATTATCTCTTTTCTCTATCTGTATGAAAAGGCATCAAGTGAGGCCACGGATCACCATAAGATGAATTACCTGCCTAATTGCCTCACTCAATTGGCTCAAGAAATTATGGTTCCCCACTTAATGACCTGCTCTAGTTGGGCTCAGGTCAAAGAGGCATTAATCAAAGAATTTGGAAGTAAGCAGACCCTATCTTCGCAAAAACAGGCCTTTATGGGTATACAGCCCCACTGAAATGAATCTATCAAGGAATTTGCTCATCGGTTCTATTGGGAAGCTCAAACTCTCATGGCCTGTGATTGGTTAAACTTGGATGATGCAATTACTGCAGTTTTGTCAGCTTTTACTTCCAGAACTCAAATGCAAGTTTATCTGATCAGTGTCAAAAAGAATTTTCAAAGTATTTTGGATATTAAGGAGGCCTTATTGGAGTTGCCCCCTCAATTCTCTGAAAAACCCCAAGTTTATGAGTCTCCCAGACCTAGCTGGCCCAAAGTCTACGCCATGCCTGAGAACACTAGAGCGATCCAGTGTAATTACTGTCATCGCTACTTCCATACTGAGGATCGTTGTTTTAAAAAGGAAGCAGATGAGAAAAAGAAAAGAGATAAGACCAATAAGATTCTCCACCTTGATAATGATGTGAGTGCGCAACAAGAGCAGCAAAGTTTGATTGAGTGTAATAAAGACAAACATTCTTCATAGACTTTGCCCTCCTTATTGGCCTTATCCTCTCAGTTCGGAAGTACCATTACCTTTATTGACTTCTGAATAAATCAATTCAATGCGAAGGCTATCATAGTTACTGGATCCCCAGTGATTGTTGTCTCGTCCAAATTGGTCAAATGTATCAAATTAACCCCCAATATTTCTCATTATGAAGAATTTGGCACCACTGGACCTCAGAGTACTCGGTCTATTGGAGCTTTTTCATCCCTTCCTCTGAAAATTGGGAAATTAACCTTTATTATCCCAGCTATTGTACCCGATAATTTGAGTTATGACCTACTTTTGGGGACTCAATTTTTATGAGAATTTGATGGATTTATCAACTACCCTGGCTCGTCGTTGTCTCTCTTGGGGTATCAAGTTCCCTTACTTTTATCTGATCATGCTTCTACTCAACGTCGGTTATGTCTGCTAGAAGGAACTAGAAGATCTTAATCACTTCAGTATCAGGTTGAAAATCCTCATGTAAAATTACCTCCTACCATGGCTGATATTGAAGAGGTAATGCCTATATTTTCTCCTGAGAAATTAGTTATTCCACCAAAATCACAAGTGATCACTAATACTTCTTTGCATTTTTCGATTCCTAAGGGGCATTTGCTACAAGTCCAGGGCACCATCAATCCTTCTGCCAAAGAACTCTTGCCTTGCCCTGTAATATTAGATTATGCTTATTCAGGCTCTTTATCTGTCTTATTAGCAAACCTTACTGATGTGCCAGAACTGGTAGATCAAGAGCGCCCAATTGCTTATGTCAAGATGTTACCTTTATCTCGTATCTATGATGTTAAATTCTTTAGGAGTTTATAAGACTTCGGATTGGAGAGTGATCAGGAAATCCTTATTGTGGGACCTGCTATTGGGAAACATCTCTCTGAGGAACAGGAGAAACAAGTGCTTCAATTATTGGATGAATATTACGACATTTTTGCTAGGCATACTTACAATTTTGGGAAGATGAAAGGTGTAGTGCACACTGTTGAAACTGGTGATCATCTTCCTATCCATGCGAAGCCCTATTGTAAACCCAAAGTAGAAGAAGCCCAGGTTACTAAGGAGTTGAATCAATTGCTGGAGGCTGGATTATTGAAACCCTCCAATAGTCCCTGGGCATCCCCATTGTTGTTGGTTAAGAAGAAAGATGGTTCTCATCAAGTCATGATGGATTATAATCAATTGAATGATATTACCTGACGGGACTGTTATCCCTTACCTAGGATTAATGATTCACTTAGATTGTTGGCTGGATCCACCTATTTTTTGGCCATGGACTTAGCCAGTGGATATTGGCAAATAGAACTTTCTCCAGAAGATCGTGCCAAGTGTGCCCTGATATCAAGTGAAGGGTTGTTTGAACCAACTCGCATGCCTCAAGGCCTAAGCAATGCCCCCACAACTTTCTAAAGGGCCATGGACAGTATGCTCCAGAATTTAAAGCTTACTTGTGTGCTAGTATATCTTGACGACATTAAAATGTTTTCCAAAACCTTTACTGAGCATTTTACCATTTAGAAGAAGCTTTCAGCCAAATTCGGGGCTCTTACTTAAAACTCAAGCCCTCCAAGTGCTCATTCTTTCAAAATGAAATGGACTTCTTAGGGCATCAGGTTTCAGCTAAAGGGATTCAACCCCTTGTAGACAAAGTTCAAGCCATCCAACAGATGCCTCCTCCCTCTTCTTTACGGGACATTCAAGTCTTTCTCAGTATGGTTGGGTATTACCAACAATTTATTCCCAACTTTTCTGATATGGCTGAACCCTTATTTTATCTATTGCAGAAAGTAGTGGCTTTCTAGAATGGGGGTCAGCTCAAGAACAATTATTCAATTCTTTGTGTACCGCCTTGATCAAGGCACCTGTTCTAATTCATCCCCAATTTGATAATCCTTTCTTTCTACATATGGATGCAAGCAATGTTGCTATTGGGGCTATTTTATCTCAGTGTGATGAAGAAAATAAGGATCATCCTGTTGCTTAATATAGCAAAACTTTGTCAAAGTCCAAACAAAGTTATAATGTTACTGAGCGGGAATGTTTGGCAGTAATTTTGGCCATCAAGAATTTTTGGCCCTTTTTATATGGTACCCATTTCACCGTTATTACTGACCATTCCTCCTTATGATGACTGCAGAAGGTGAAGGATCCTGATGGGAGGTTGGCCCGTTGGGCTTTAAGATTGCAAAATTATGATTTTTCCATTGTTCATCGCTCACGAGCTCAGCATCAAAATGTGGATGGGTTATCCCGACTACCTAATCTGACCTTGGAACCAGAAAAATAAGAACGCTTGTATAATCTTATTGGATGACCGGAATTATGGGATTGAGAGACTGAAGAGGATTGAGCCTATCTAAATTCAATTATCAAGGATACTATGATTTGAGATGGATCTTTGTATAAGAAGGTCAAGTCTAAGTGGTTGCCCTTCCTACATCCCAACTCCAGGTTTCACGCTGTAATGGAAGGTCATGAACAAGTAGGCCACAGTGGGTTGAAGAAAACTCAAGAATGGTTTAAGACTCAATACTATTGGAACAACATGAACGAGTTCAATTGGGAGACTCTTGACTCATGTCTTACTTGCAAACGTCATGGAACTACCAACCCTACTTATCAACATCAAGTCATTTCCCCAACTAAGGTGTTTGAAGTAGTCAGCATTGATATAGGGCCTTTTCCTCGAGGAGTGCATGATCATCAGTATATCATTATGGCTGTCAACCATTTAACCAAATGGGTTGTGGCCATTTCAATTGCTACCCCTTTGTCTAAGACTACAGCCTTATTCCTATATCAAGATATTATTTCCCAACATGGATGTCCAAAGGTCCTTATGTCAGATAATGGGACAAATTCACCTCGCAGCTTATACAGGAGCTATCAAAATTATTTAACACTACTCGGCGATTTTTTGTCCCATATAATCCATCCACAAATGGGGCCATTGAACGAGTTAATGGAACCTTGGTCTTGATTTTATGGAAAATGGCTTCGACTGATCTGACTCAGTGGAATTTTACATACCTAGTGCCTTGTTTGCTTATCAGATAAGCTATCACCGCATTATCAAGATGTCCCCGTTTAAGTGTATATATGGGCGGGATCCTTCAGTCCCTTCTAGTGTTCAGACTATGCTTGAAGAAAGCATCCCAGAAAATTCCGATTTAGTTTATGAGAAATTTGTCTGATGAGATTATCCATCTCCAGGTTCAAACAATCAATTCAATTGAAACCACCACTTGAAGAAAGACTCTACAAAGCAATCAACATAAACCTGTCTTACCTGAATATCAGATTTGAGATTATGTTATGTATTATCATTCTTGGCCAGGTGGACGGACTGAAAAGCTGGGAACTAATTGGTCTGGTCCTTATAGAGTTATATTTTGAAAAGGATTAGAATATTCGATTGTTCATACTGATACTGGTATTGTGGTAAATCGTATTCATCCTAGGTTTTTAAGAAGTCATCCTCCACTGTAATTGAATCTTGAGGGGGGAAATGTCAGGATTTCACCGAATTTGCATATCTCCAAAAAATCCCCTTCCTCAATTCTCCCAACATCATCAGAAGGAGTGAGCAATCTATTGCAATCTATCAAGTTAGTGATCAATCAGATCCCAATCAACTGATTGAAGATTCAATCATGCAGAGATTAATTCACTCTGATAGATTATGAACCATAAAAAAGCCTATAAATATTTCCTCTTTTTGAAAATAAAAATTAGGTCAAGCTTAACCTTTATTTTCCTATTTACTTCATTGTTTTTTTGGAGAATCTGCCCAGTGTAACTTCAAGATACAACCTGTCCCATTGGAAGTGTAATTCAAAACTTCCAGACCCAGGATGGGGGATGGACTCACTGGGGCACACACAAGATGGACCATGGGGCTAAGGAAAAGTTGCTGGCCTGCTGTGTTGGTGGGTTTAACGTGGACTTGTAGGGTATTGGTACGCCTATGTAGGTGAAACAGCAAGTGTCAGTCAGTATCCATATTGGTTGGCCTGGCACACTAGCGGAGCCCATTGTTTGGAAAAGTGATTTTCTTACAGCTGCCAAAGGGGGAACAAGAGAAATGTGCTATGATTATCACTTAGGGCTTATACAAACCCACTAGGATGCCACAGGAACTGTGTAACATTCCAGCAACATTTCATTGCGCTATGGATAGCATATATGAGGATCTAAAACTCATGTGTGGCAAGTGTTTCTAGATGATATTGTGTTTTTTCCTGAACTTTTATGGACCCTATTCTGCATTTAGAGGAAGTTTCCACCAATTGGCATAGGTCAATCTGAACATCAAACCTCATAAGTGCAATTTCTTTAATGAACAACTTGTGTACCTGGGGTTTTTCATTGATAAACAAGGCTTATGGCCCCACCTACTAAGTTGAGGCTATTAGAAAAATGCCATGACCAAGTAGCAAGTGTGATATTCAGGTTTTTTGAAAATAATGGCTAATATTGTCATTTTGTGAAGAACTTTTGTAAGAAAGGTGAGCCATTATTTCACCTTTTCAATACCGGGGCTTATTATTGAGAGAATGGGAAACTATCATCTCATCTTTGATCAGTTATGTCTTTGCCTAACTTAAGCGCCAGTACTAGTATCTGAGCTTTGATAAATTGTTCATTATTCAAATAGATGTATCACTCACGCTGTAGAGGCGATGTTATCTCAGCTAGGTATTAAGGTAATATAACTCCGCATCACTTACTGTAGCTAGAATTTAGATATACATGAATGGAAAATTGTTACTCAAAAGGAGTTTCTGGCTTTCATATACACTTGCAAGCAATTTTGAGATTCACATCCATGGAATGCATTTTACCATAGGAACCATGCCACTTTGTGTTGGTTAAAAAATCTTAAAGAGCTTAAATAATGGTTGGCCTGATGGGTCTTGAAACTATAAGCATACAACTTTGAAATTCAAAACCAACCTAGCGTCAAACATCAAAATATAGAAGGACTCACCCAGTTGCATACTGTAGCCTTACTGGCTGATAAGTCTGATAAATTATTTAACTAAATGGTTACTCACTAATTTGGTGATAAATCTATTGAGATTCAATGCACGTCATATAAAATAAGACAAAATGATTTTGTGGAAGATGGAACCCTGTACAAGTTTACTGATAATAACCCTTTTCATTTCCTTGGACAACCAAGTGGATGGATTTAATTATCGCAGCTCATGGGGTGACGGGGCACAGTTGAAATAAAAAAATGAACTACTATCCCATTATTATTGGAATTCCATGTTGTATTATATCCATGAGACTTTCAGCTTCTGCCCCAGATGCCAAGCTGAAGCTCCCTATTGGAAAGCCACATCTTATCAATTAGTTAAGCCAAATTTTTCCTAGCACATTGTCTCTATAGACGTTTTTGGGGCCCTTGACAATACTTCTGGTCAGTTTAAAAATATCATCGTGGCCATTGATTCCCTAACCAAATAGGCGGAAGCCAATGAAGTCAGGGACTTAGGGACCATGACTACACCTAAATTTATTCAGGAAGATGGTATTTATTAGCAAGTATGCCCCGTTTCTGTTGACAGAAACAAAGCTAAATTCAAATCTCAAATAAACTTTATGCTTGATAATTTAATGTGTACAAGAGGGTTACTATCTACGCCCTGCTCTGAGACCAACTGCACCATTTTAATGGGTGGCGGTACACTTGTGGGGATTTTATGTAAATTAGTTACAGGCAAAGAGTCTATTTGGAACCTTTTCCTGCCTTCAGCCATCTTCTTATAACATCTCCTATCATCTGGCTATGGGGCACTATACATTTTCCTTAATTCATTGGAATCATCCCGCGCTGCCCTCATTTTCTATTCAATAGATGAAGAAGAAAGTATGAGTCCAAGTAGAACCTTTATAAGCTCATTCAACCCTTAATTCAGCTACAAAGTTCTGCTTAGACGAATACCCTAGTTTATAAAATCAAGGCTAGAGCACATGATATTCAAGAATTCTGGACCTTGACTACTTTTGGCATAGGTTAATTAGTCTGATATAATGACAGCCATGGTTTTAGAAGGACAAACAAAATAGCTCAAATTTGGAAAGGACCCTTTGAAATAATAAAGAAAATATCTACAGATGCCTACACTCCTGTAGGATTCTGAAAAGGGCCATCTTATAAATCAAATGCATGCTAAGTTCCTGAAAAAGTTCTACCCGCACTCCTGCCCTATAGCGTCTAGCTCTAGATAACATATCTGACACCAAGCATCTTTGTTATCTGAAGTTTGGTCAAGTAAGGAAAATTATGTAAGTGTTTGACCAACCATCAATTATTAGAATATTGATTTAATGTTAATGTTTTCTTTATAGTTAAAATCAATTAATTGATTATAAAGTTTTTGAGCACATGGCCCTTGATTTCTTAGAAGTTGCCAAGTTGTTATAAGGATTTGAGAGGATGAGCGAGTCAAAATCCCTACTCAAAAGTTGAACCTCAATAAAGGTGACTCTTGAGTCAGCGCAAATGAATCCTATCCCTGAAGGCACCAATGAGAATATTAAGCAGGAAGCATCAAATGCAAGAGGATTGATGGAAATGCCTTTAGGAATTTCTTCCCTGCTTCCTGAACCTTGAGAGGCGTAACCTTCACCATTGCAGTCATGGGTCAATTAATATCTATGATGGCGCCAAACAGGCAGTCAATCTGGAAGGATGTGAAAGATCATGATTGTATAGGGCTATGAAGGTCCCTGAGGCACCACGTCACACTCACTCTATATTATTGACACTTTATAACTCTTTAAGGAGTCTTTTTCGCTCTATTTTTCATTCTTGACCTCACCACTAGTTTAAACTTCATCCCATTTTCAAACTTTGGCTACAGTCCATAGAACTGTTACACCAATATAAGTGGCGCTCACTACAGGGGTATCGAGATGGCTAATTGAAAGCGTCCATCACAAAAATAGAGAATAATACAATAAAAAATCACCCTACTTATTGTTAAAGAAGTGTCACTTGATTAAATAATACCCTATAATATGAAGTACCCCCATGCATCCTGGAAGCTTAAAGCTTTAGCCACCTTCCAGTTTACTCTACCTTCTGTTGACAACGATCAGTATCAACTTAAATATGAGAACCTCAACGAGATCACTTAATAATTATTAAATGACATCCACTCTGCGGGAGGCCGCTCCTGTCACTCCTGCACCTCTTAGGTGCCTTCAAAATGCGGGATTAAAATATTTTGGATTTACTGCCAGATGGAGAATTGGACTTGGGTACTGAATGAAATCTCTGAAATTTTTTCTAATCTTCCATACTTTACCCCATACAAATAGTCAGGTTGCATCCTCATGAAGTCTCCTGAAAGCTAGGTCTTACCCAAACCCTACACTTTAACATTGTTAATTTCTATAATGCAGACTCCTCCTTCATTCACGACAATTGTGAGGCCATTACCAATAGCTATCATTTAATTATAAGGCCTGCATTCAACTCTCAGTGTTATATAGCTTAGTTTCTGGCTACTTCAAGGACCAGCTTCATAAGAATGTAAAACTCCTTGAGGATGCCTAAAATTAACAACTCTACCAAGTCAAAGACCTTGTGCAGGCTCTTCAGAAGCACTACCAGTAGCAATCCTCTCTTGACATCGCCTTAGGGAGTGGAGGGCCTGAGGGGTTTGGCTTACAGAAGATCCCAAAGGCCCTGAAGATCCCCCAGGGCCTCAAGGACCCTCCGTTTCTGAAGTGCTTACTCCTGGCGACCTTGAGTACTCCTGGAAAAAGGACGTTTTTAAAAGCTCTTGCTTCCTTCTAGGATCAAATCTGTGATGTGGCTCATGGGTGCAAGATCCGAGTGGATGGATCTTCTCTCAACCTTAGGGTTTTGATTGAGAGCTTTTTGGATGATATGGATAATCTCAGCGCCTTCACCAAGCTCACCAATAACTACATCTCCTAGATTGAGAAAACCTAATGAAGGTTTGACGCATGCTCGAATAATTTAGGAGAGCCATCTACTTCTTCAATGCACTAACATTCAAGCATTTAAGGAGCAGGTTGCTCACAAAGCCTCCATTACTTCCCTAAACAAAAATTGGAAAAGTATTCAAGAAGATCATGAGAGTTTAAAATGACAACTGGATCAACAGACCCCTTATGATTATGCAGAAGCTAAAATTTCCAAGCCTGCACCAATTCCTGATCTATATACCCTTGCCACTCCTATTGTGACTAACTTTAAGTCAAGTTTTAAGGATAAGTTTACCCCCTGCTAGTAGAGCATTTCATCCTTCCTATACGCCTATGAGAGTTCTATGGAAGAGGCTACCGACCAACAGAAGGTGAAGCATATCCACTCCTGTCTGAATAGCACCGCTTGGGAGATTATGACACCCCATCTAAAGTAATGCCATATCTGGAAACAAGTCTGTACGGTCTTAATCCAGGCATTTAGAAGCAACCAAACCCTATACAATCAAATGCAAAAGTTCATGGGTATTTGTCTGAATATAGGGGAAAGTTCTGTGGAGTCTGACAGCTGATTCTATGCCCAAACGCAGCCCTTAGTAACCACTAACTGCGTTACTTTCGACGACGCCATGTTTTGCTTTTATCTCCATTTTAATCTTATCCTGAGGTCTATATGCATATGATCGTCCAAAAATTGGTTTTACTTGAATTCAGGAAATTATGTAAGCACTAAATGAACTACCTACATCTATCTCAAATCCCAAATCTTTCACATCTGTTTCCTTCAGCCATCCTCAAGTCCACGTTGTCAAAAACTAGAAGAATCCTAGGACTTGGTGCACCTACTGCACTGGTTTTTGTCACAGTGCCAACTCTTGCTGATGTGGCAGGAAAAGGACCACCATCATGAAGGACGAGGCACTTCATCCAGACATCCCTGTATCACCTCAAGAACAATCAGTGACCTTTAATGATCCTGGAGTATTTGTACTAGAATACGAGGAAGCTTTGGTATCCATTGATAATAAAGAATCAATACTACTTACTCTTCTGCTTTATCTTCCATGTTTCTCAAGCATCCTCCGCATTTCAGGAATTTGGCTATCCACATTATTTTTGAATCCATAAAATCCTGGTCCACACTATTGTTGACAGTGGTTCCCTTGTGTATGTCATTTTTAACCAAGCTAATGAGATGCATCAAAATTGCTCCAGATTTGTCACTTTACATGGAATATGGCATGACTGGACCAAAGTGTACTCAGACCATTGGGGCTTTTTCTTCTTTACCCATTAACTTTGGGAAGTTTTTCATGAATGCCCTCACCGTTGCATTAGATAACCCATGCTATGATCTTCACCTCAGGACTCAGTTTCTCCAATAATACTCCGCTAAAATGAATTATGATAAGGGATTTCTATCCATGGTGGGACATCAGATCCAACAGTTTTTCAAAACCTCGCATGACGCCAAAACATGGGTAAAATCTCATGCATTTTTATTAGAAAGTGAGAGTTTAATTTAACAACTCAAGTATCATGTGAGGGGCTCTCAAGTACGTCTGCCCCCTCCTTCAGTAGAGGCTAAGAAGGAATTCCAATTCATTTGCCTGAGACAACCACTATACTGCCAAAGTTCCTAGTTATTGTTAAAGCCCATTTTCACGTCAACATTCCTTCAGGATACCTGCTAGAGATCCAAGGCCTAGATAATCCGTTAGTTAAGGAGGTCCTAACATGTCCAGGTTTTTAGATCCCGCCTATGCTGTTTTATATTGTTGTTGCAGGCCAACCTTACTGACAATCCTAGGATAGTAGGCCCTGGTACTCCAGCTGCCTATGTTTGCCTCCTTCCTGTAGAGACCCTTGAAGATGTCCAAGTTTTGTAAGTATAAGGGATTTGGGTTAGGAGCGCCCCAATCAGTAGCTCTAAGTGACACTTCTCTTGGGAAAGAGCTCACTAGTGAGCTGCAAAGCCAGGTTAGGAAATAATTGCAGGAATACTCAGACCTCTTTCTAACTCTTTACCTATGTTTTTGAAAAATGAGTGTTGTCCTACATCATGAGGAGACTAGTGATGCTTTACATTTGGTTTTGACCCTACCAAAATT
>JAKSZP010013525.1:0-87126 GCA_022478985.1 Massospora cicadina
GGGATGGGCGAATGGGCAGCTGCTTGGGTGCCAATGGTGGTCCAAGCATTGCTCTGATTGGCTGGGGTAGATTTAGGTGGAAGAGTGAGGCTGGAGGTTTTGGGGGGCTGATTTTCTATGTGGGCCCACTGAACGAGATTGGAGGGTGGGAGGGGGCAGCAAAGCGCTCCATACTGAATCTCTGGAAGGAGGCTCAGAAGCTGCAGCAGCGGACTTGGCCTGAGGGCACGCTCTTTTTGCATGGTCAAGGCCAAAGAAGAGGGAACAAATCTGCCTACCTTTATTGACCTGAGCCCAAAAAAATGATCAGGCGCTGCAGCCACACTAGCGCGGGGTGGAGTTTGTTGGGCTATGGTAGGGTGGTGTGGTATGACGGTGGCTGTTGCCTGAGGAGCA
Source organism: Massospora cicadina (assembly GCA_022478985.1). NCBI lineage: Eukaryota > Fungi > Entomophthoromycota > Entomophthoromycetes > Entomophthorales > Entomophthoraceae > Massospora > Massospora cicadina. Next base: position 397 of record JAKSZP010013525.1, read on the forward strand.
GCAAGGCGCTCCGCACCAGATGGAATGGCAAAGATGAGGTTGAGCTGAGTGCCATAAGCCATGAGCCCTGCGACCAACTGGTCATACAAAACCTGGGGTGGAAGGTGGGATGGGAGATTTGCAAAGGATACCACCAGCGTGGTGTCTGAAGGGAGGTGAGTACGGGTTGTGGGAATGGTTTTTTTTATAAATTAGAGGAGTTTGTGCTGCCGCTTCAGCATCCTCCTCAGATTAGAACCCAACTTCAAAGTAGCCCTTAAAAGGGCGGAAGTCTATAAAGCCAGCTGGCGCAAAGGCCACAATGGCTAGCTCAATAATTGTTTTATTGACATATGGGAACAAACGCCCATAGTACACTATGAGGCAATAGCAAATGGCAGAGCGAGGGAGGGCGAGAGGATGGGGGCGAGAAGGGTGGACGCGCGCCAGGTTGAGCGCTAAGTTCTGTGGGGGGACAAAACGGTTGGAAGTAGTGGGCGGGCTGTTTGAACCCGGCTGGAGCTCATATATAAGATGTTTAATTGTATATCAAGGTCACTTTTAATGACGTTATCATATTCCAGTGGTAGGATACCCAAATGCAACTTGCAATGGTTGAGTTTTTAATTAATATATCAGGACTAGAAAAAAAGTGAGGCTGCCAATTCTGCTGAGGGTGCCAAGGGTGCACACTAAGGTTAGCAGTTTTCAAAGGAAAATGCTGATTCTGGAGGGTACTTATGGGGGTCCCTGCGATGAAATCTTAGTGGCTAAATTAATAATTAAATAATTTTTGGGGCGGATTAATTCCCAAGAAAACCGCAAATTTATTTGGTCAGAGCTGGTAGGCAAGGACAACTATAATCATGCATTTTACTATATTTGTAATGTTAAAATGGGAAAATGATGCTCCCATGATGTCAAGCACATGTAAGGCTTGGGTTTAAACATAGAATTGATGCATATAAGTCAACCAAGAGTGGTGCACCTAACAATAGCTTAAGAACTTTTGGAAAGTTTGGAAGCAAGACACCTCTTGCTAAGGTGCTTCCAGAAGCTGATACAAAACTTTGATGGAAATTTGATAAAAAAGACTAGGCTCTAAAACTATAAAAACCCAGTATGCCACACTTGGCGAAAGTTTGATGCAACAAGTTGAAACCACAATGAGGAAAATGAGGGCTGATTTTATAAATGTAAAAAGTTTCAAAAGCAAGAGAAGCAATGCCTGCTTCAGTTCAAAATATTTCAGATGGAGGCCTTTAAAAACTTAATAAAACTTGAGAGGTTAGAATCCACTAGGTGCCTGCAGGAAGTGTGAGAACCCTACAGTTGACGGCCCTGAGTAAAACGGCAAACCATACAACAAGTACACAGATTAAGGAAAAGGTGACGCAACGTGAAATAGCTAGGATGAATGGCCACCACACCATACAAACACTCAGGTTGAGACCCACACAGAAAAATTCCACACTTGTAGAAAAACGTGGTTGGTCATCTAAATGTGATGAGAGCGTTTTTAACTCTCTTAGAAAATGTTAACCAGAAAAGTAAGAAAATATCATCTTGCACAGTGTCAAAATCTTCATAGCTTATATATCTAAAACATAATTACCCCATAAGAAGTAAAAAGCATTTGAGGCAAAAATTATCATATGTAAGTAAAATAAGATAGTAGTTTTATTCAAAGGGAAGATGAACAACAGAGAGATTGGTACAGCTAAGACCATTAAAAAGACAATTGGGTTGATAAACTAGGGTGAGTTTGTCGAGGATTGAGACTGACTTTTTTGCCAATAAAGGAAGATTTCCATCAATGGTAGTCTCATATATCATGAAGGCATAAATTTAAGATTTATAAGCAAAAATTTTTGCCATTGTTGGTAATATTTTATCCAGAGAAAGAATCAAAACATCATTTGCAAATTATAAAAAAAACCCTTATTTAAACTACATTTTGTGATTCTTTACATCGTTGGTGTAAAGCCTTAGGTTGCATAACACACCTGATAACCTCATCCTGAGCCTTCTTGGCCTTAACCCACCATTGATCCAAGGTGTACCTGTGATTAGTGAGGGCGGCAAACTTAACCCATTTGCCTTTCTTACTTCCTCTTTGTCTCCATGATTCAAATTAAAAAATCATATATTGTGTCATGATACCAAAGGCCATACAAGTTGATATGGGGAATCACCCTGAGGTGAAAGGCAACTCTTAGGATTAAGTGAGGTGTATGGCTAGGTTCCAAAGTGATACAATAAAACCAGAAGTTTAAGGGGCTAGCATATCTAGCCTGAGCACATTTTGGCAGCAGCCAAAAGGTTAGGAAGTGGTACACAATCAACCCACATGGGAGCAACTGACGTCAAACTAGATGAAATGGAAAAATGTGAGCAGCATTATGGCAAGTGGTGATATAATACCAAATCACAAGTTTGATTATGGCCAAAAAATGGTCAAAGTAAAAGAGAGTTACTTTGAGATAATAACTTTAAATAGGAGAGAGATAAAGCAATATATAAAAAAAGGATCAAGAGATAGATCTAGCTAATTGATTTTATTTATTTTCTAAAGCTCATTGTAAATTATAATTCCATCATTTTGTTCAATTTGACTTTAATAAAATGGATATAATTTGATACAACATATTTGAATAATGAATCTTAAAGGTAAAAAATTGCATTTTTGTTAGTAAACTAACATTAAGTTAACATTTAAATAATAACATTTACAATAAAGCTATGTGTTTTAAACACTCTATATTAAAGTGGAGATTTGTTTGCGTAAAAGTTGCTAAGTTTGTAAGAATATGCTTTTTGGTTCAACTAGTTAAACATTAGAAAAAGTGTGCAAAAATTATTAGACTTAATTTTTCAAAGAATCTTAGTGCTTCTAAAAGTCTATTGTATAATAAATTTATTTAATAATGAAGATAAATAAGTTAATTTGTAGCATACCAAATTTGTAATAGATATAAATTATAGGGACATGATGGAGAACAAGTTGGCTTTGGTCTTAACTGTTAGTTTCTGATCAACCACCAGAGTGAACAAGAAACTGGTGTCAGTATAGCCTCAAAGCTTTCTTTATGACAATGGTAGAGCCATCTTTGAAGGTGCATCAAAATGGCCGCAATGTGTGCCATGATGCACAGAAACTTTAAAAGATGGAAAATTAAAATGATGGAAAAGGAGTATGTTTTAACAAAAACAAAAGACCTAAAAAACAGGCCAGTGCCCTTACTTGTGAGGGCACTGTCCTATATATTGGGAAAGGGATTTGGAAATTGGCGGTGCTGTTCTTGGATTATGCAGCTTTTGTCAACTTATCTCATTGCAGGTTATTCCTAAGTTCTCACTTGGGAGTAAGGTGAAATTCATGATTTTATTAAGATAATTTTGGTTGGGAGGGATGAAGGACAATTACTGGCTGCTCCTCGGTATAACTAATAAACTTTATATAGATTTCCTAAACTTAAAACGCGCTTCATCCTTGGAGTCCCAGTTCTCAAATGACAGATAAATCTGCGCAAAAAATTGATCAGGAAAATAAAATGATGCGACAGAATCAGTGTTTAGGAATAAGAATTACCCAAAGTTGGATTTTCTTACAATAAAATTAAATAAAAGGGGATTCAAATGTTTAGAATTGAGGGTTTTAAGGGACTGAATAGTGGTAAAAAGACATATCTGGAGCAAAATTTGCTCTTTGGGAGGTATACTTGGAGCACATTTCTACACAAGAGGTTAATCCTTTCAACATAAAAAAACTATAAATATTGGTATTAGAAAGGTGTTATATAGGATTTTTTTCCCATAAAATTTGGTTTTATATATGAAGAGGGGTATTAGGCATCACATGTCCTAATGTTTTTATAAAAGGCCTAACAAATACACTAATAATTCCAGAAATTTTTTTATAAATCTCACGAAGGGTTAGATTTTTTAAGATGATTTAAAAAGTTTATATTGTATTTGCAGAATAAGCTATTATAAATCATATAATCTTTTCATTAACAAGTCCTAAGACTCTTATATTACTTAGCTATCTAAAGTATATTTATGTTCATTTATATGTATTAAACAGTAGATAAATAATAACTACTGTGAGCTAACATTAGTAAATTATCAAAGATATCCTGAATTATAGAACTATGAAAGTATTATCAACAATAGAGGCTGGTTCTTTGTCAGTGAGATGTGACGCGAGATTCCTTTATCTATTGTTTATATCAATAGACCCTAAAAATGGTTCATTATGCTAAAAATGCCATAAGTCTTGATATTATAAGCAATATTCTTACTGTCACTATAATAAAATAACAATTCACCCCTTGATCTTTATGTTTAATATAGTACTTACTTAGACAAAGTATAAAGAAAATGTAACTAAGATGAAGTACTTTTATATGACAATAATTTTACAATCCAATAAATTATTTTTCTATATTGAAATCCCAATAAATATCTCTTTTTTATCTAACTAAGGTAAGCTGACCATGGGACGGATATTACCAAACTAAAACTAAAACTAACGTAACTAATTGATTCAAACAAAACGCTTAAATGAGCGGATTGATTGAAACATACCAAGAAAAACAACCAACCAGGTGGGCAGCGGAGACCGCTCATCCCTCCATGGTGGAAGGCAAGGGGGGATCAGGGGGCTCATCTTCAGCAGCAGCTTCCTCATCCCAGAGTAGGGTACGTGTTAAGGTGGATAGCAAGGGCGTTGGGGCATTGGCAGCATGTGGTTCGATATCACTAATGATTGGTACTACTGAGAAATTGCCAATTATAAAAATGGCAGTAATAATCAGCTAAAGATCTTTTGGCTTTAATGCGGGCATCTGGGAGTTTAATAAATGTGGCAATGTTGTTCAGGTTATCTTAGCTTTAGGATTCCAAGCTAAAGTTACCACATTCAGGATAGTGTCAATGTCATTTTTGTGCAATTGATTCATGTTAATCTTAATTTTTGAAGTGAGATTTAAGGGGATAACAGGAGGTGGAATACCTCCTGTGAGCATTGCCACTGATTTGGTGGCAGCTTTGCGGAGGGGATGACAATCTGGTGTGGCAGCTGCTTCTACTGCAAGATGGTGGTCGCTGTAGAATGATTTGATATTTGGCTGTGGGCATATAAACAAAGGGGAAATTTGGCGTCCCATTCTGCATTACAGAAACGCTCAATTTGCAGAGATGGTTCTTCAATGAGATTACCTGATTTATTAATTTCAGCCAATAACTCCCATGGGCTCTGGTTGAATTAAATTGGAGAATTGACATATGGTTGAGGTTGGTTGATTTGTTTAAAGGATGCATGGGATTGAACTGGGGTCCAATCCTGTGCTTGATTGGATGGAGCATCTATGGCACTGGGGCGAGGAGGAGGCAGATTGGTGGCTGCAGGTGCAGCTGCAGCATCAGGCTTTGGGGGAGGGGGAGGTAGTATCATACCCCATACTGAAGCTGGTGTGGGGTGGGTGGCAGATTGGAGGGCAGCAATAGATATCTTATCTTTTCAACCTTATTTATCCTTACTAATTCAGTAATATTTTAGAGGGATACTTCTGATGGTAATTGTACCTTATTCTAATTCCCCCTTCTTGAACTCCACTAACTAGTGGCTCATGAGCAGGACATCTTAGGTAACTCTCTGCACAAGAAGCTCCTTGATGTAATCCAGCTCTACTAATATTTTACTGTGCTTAGACACAATATGTCATTGTCAGCGATTTTTTTTTTAAATTTTACTAACAAACAAATCAGGAGGTATTAATTTTTTTACTATATGATCTATCCCAGGGGATTTCATAAATGTTAAGTGCATTATCAATGATTAAAAACACATCAAATCTTGGCCTTAAAATATGAAATCACATCGACCCTAATTGGGTACAATTTTTATATTAGTACAATTGATTGACAGATACAGATCATCAAATCAACATCCAAATTAAGTTAACTCATATTTAAAAAGGAATAAGTAGATGGGTTTCTGACTTGAGGCAACTTGGGTATACAAGAGCTTGGCGCCCACCTTTTCTAATATCTTCAAATAGTTATTTATAGCGTTAAGTGATTGGTTATATCTATTATATCTATTATAAGTTTTTAGACTAGGGCAATAGAAATTAAACATAATCTAAAGTATTATAATTTTTCAGTTTATGTCTTCACTGTCTATTCAAACAGTTTAGCCAAGAACTGTATATGAAAAGAGCTTTAAGATCTTATATAAGAATATAATTATAAATCATTGTATACTATGTTTTTGTTATTAGTCAAGGAGAAGTGAAAACTAAAATAGTGATTGATATTATAGATGAAAAATGATTTGGAAGTCAAATGATATAATTTATCAATTAGCTGAAAAGCTCTAAGTCACATTTATTCATATCAAAGTTGTTAAATCTCAATTTATTGTATAATATTTGCCATTTCATATGTGCATACTAAACTACATTAAAACAGAAACCTTTATTAAAATAAAGTTTTCTTTTTTAATGTAGTTTACATAAGAATAAAAACCAAATTTTTATCTATGAGACCTACACTTCTTTCCTTAAAAATAAATAATACTATTAAAAACTAAGACTAAAATCAGCATATAAATTTTGTAAAATCCTCAGCTGCCGCTATTTACCTGAAAAGAACCTTAAACCTATTAAGACTAAGAAGGGCATTATCTTACCATCTAGTACTAAAAAAATAAGGGCGTTATCTTCAGTGTCATGGGGACAGTTGATAGAGCTAATATGGACTGCCTATCTAAATGAGTTAAAGCCTAAAAACATCCATAATACCAATGATATAGAATACAAAAGAAGTTTATATCTATTAAAGTTGATAAAAGTTGAGGTCATGTAATGACAAAAATTGTAACCAGTACTACCTTAATGAGTCAATTGGTGGTGATGGCAACTGGAGATTCAGGTATGGTAGCTTAAAAGTCAAGGGTTGTACCATTAGAGCCTTCTGTAGTGGAAAGTAAAAATGAAGTGAATTTCTTTAGAAATTGGCAATAAGGTAAACTTAATTCAAGCAGCAAGGAAAGATTGCAGTGCTCTATGGCAGCAGGGATTAGGGACAAACGAAAGTTGTGATCCATAATTTTACGCCTCATCTTCAAAACTGAGGGTAACAGTATATAATAAGCTCCACTATGCCCAGTCATTCCAAAATCAAGGAACATGGCAGACAATGGTAACCGCAGATTAATAGAGTCAAAAATTAACGTTTTCTAAGGTTTATTTAAAAGTGATGAAAGTGAAAAAATGTACTGACAAAAAATCTGTTAAGGGCTGCTGTCTGATGGACCTAATTGTGGAATAAAATTGGTATTATGATCAATAATTTTAATAATAGCAGTATCAATGGATTGACACATAATGTAATTTTAATAGTCTGATGAAAATATGTGAGTAAGAGTAATCCAGTCCTAATTTGGATCGCCAATAATAATTTTCACAAAAAAATTAATATTTTAGTCATTACTTAATGGATGGAAGCAATATAAAAAGTTGAACTGGTGGGGCATGCCACAGGCAGGGATAGTATAGAAAATATAAGTTTGAAGTAAATGGGTTTGGAATAGAAAACCATTTGGGGATGGGCTCATCACATCATCACATGAGTTGGAAGACTCAAATGATTCTAATAAACTTATATCTGACCCAATTAACTTTTTCACATTTGTTTTTATTTTACACCTTGGAGGGGCTCAAACCCCATTTTTGGTGAATTTGGCGTTTGAGGGAATAAACATGAAGGCTGAAGCTACCCTCTGGCTTCCACCACCTCCTTGCACAGCCTATATCATCTCAAGAAACTCTTTGTTAATGGGGAAGGCTATAAGGAGGAAGTCCCAATTGTTAGGCTATGTCCCATTGCTCATCCATAACATGGGCGAGGTCACCCTTGTTAGTAAGGGGTACAGAAGCCTTCTTAGGCCCCTTCTTGGTTTTGCAAAGAAATTCCTTCCTTTTTTCTTTTGCTTCAATCACTATGTTAAACAAATTCAAACCTAAATATTTTAAAATCGCTTGCCTTTTGCCAGAGTTAACCCTAGCCTATGTAAACTAGATTGACGCCTGCTGACTCCACATGAGGGGGCATGCACCGCCTCCTGGCATCTATCAGCCGCCACCAAAACGCCCCCAAGCTAGCCCAGCTAGCCCCTGAAGATAATTCTGGATGCTACGTCCTGCCTTGGGACATAACCTACTGCCTCGCATGCTCCCAGGCGGTTATCAGAAGCCCCCTGATGCTCCTTGAAACAACCTTTATTTTGGCCTTTGGGTCAAATATGTGCACCTTTTCCCCTATACATGCGCGGCCATCATTAAATGGCCATGGCGGCGTATAACAATACAGTTTTATTTTTTTCTACCCCTGTAAGGGGTAGTTTGATCTTGTCTTCTCATGTGAGGCCCATGCTATGGGAGCAGATAATCTGCCTTTGATTTATAAAAGCACTCACATTCCAACCATCTGAATACACTTGCTGGATGATGCCACACTGGTGGTCCAGTTTGCCAGCTTTTCTTTCCACCTCTCCCCTGAATGCCTCCACCACGAGCTCATGGAGGGCTTGGCTGCCTAAGGCACTGATCCCAAGCTACAGTTTGTAGTGCCAAATGGGGCAAAATGTCTCACTGGGCCATGTACGTTTGTAACTACTTGCCCCTTCTACCGTGACACCCGCCTCATGATACCCCCAAACCCTGATCAGATCCACCCCTGATCATCTTTTCTGAGCATGCATCAATCATGGCCGTGCCATTTGTTCTTTGTGCTTTACCATTAGACACTCAAAGTGCAAGTTCCCAGAAATTCTTCAAAAGCTGCCTCTGCCTCTGCCTCTCCACCTATAAAGTAAGCCCCACTACTAATTTCACTAAATTATTTGCATGGGGATCAATTTTCCCCCACCCTCAACTACCACGAGCACTGCTCCCACCGCTCCACACAACCAAGGTTTGCCCATCCACCCCATTCTTAAGCAGATGGTTGCTCATGAACCTGGAGAAATTATCATGGTCCACTCTGCAGTCCATTCAGCATCTGCCACCCTACCAGATCCTGCTGGCCCAGCGCTGGAATTATTGAACCCTTTTGATGCACTTGAATGGATTGACAATGATGGTATTTCTTTCAGAATTATACCTGACTTTACCTGGTCAAAATTCATCCAAATACTCCCCAATTTGACTCTCCATTGCCATTTCTGTCCTTGCAACAGTTTCCCTGTCTACAAAACTATTTATCAAAAGGCTGTCAATGCAGCTGCTGCCATCAATGACTCTCTCCTCTGGCAAGCCCTCCATTTGGTGGTAAATCCACATTGTGAGGGCTTTCCTTTACCTAACTTTCGTATAGATCTCCCCAAGGACGCCATATTTGATACTGAAAAATTAGCTTTTGCAGCTGGCCACGCATGCATCAATGCAGTGAGATCTTTGCTTTATAACCCCAACTACCACCAATCCAGACAGTGCGTCAAATTATCTACTTTTGTGCCTGAATAATTACCTTTTTGAACACCAACTCGCCCAATGCGTCAGGTAATGCATACCGTTGGCTTCATCAATGAGGAATACCTCACCTCTACTTTTACTTCTGCCCCATGCCGCCAACGCTCCAACCCCTTTTGTCAGTCTTCACCTGCCACCTGAAGCCAGCGCCGGGCAAAACCCCTACCCCTCTTCTATTTTTTAGTACATGCTTAAGCTAACGTCGCGGCCCCATTATAAAAATTTTCTAATCTAACCATCCATTTGTTTAGCAACTTATAGCCAAAAATGCGTAAAACCCCCTCTTGGGCTGGGCACCACTAGTACTATAAAAAGAAAACTCTCCTTCTCAGGAATATTATATGATTCCAAAGGACTTACATTATCCTTTCCCTCTTGGACAGGATATTTTATTTCTCCAGGAACCTGTGCAAGCGCATTATTCTTGAGCACTTTAGTAACTTAATAGCTAAGATGACTATGACCTTCTGGGGGCTGTGGGGAGGGATTTGTGGAATTCTTCCACTAGCTCATTGTAGTTGGTACAATCCTTGGCAATAACACAGCTATTCTTTTATGAAAAGAAACTCCGCAGACAACCTGATACAGAAATGAGTGGAAGTATTTCCTCAAAGCTGTCATGTTCCTCTTCTATAAAAAGTTGAGCCAACTAACAGAATGCATTCCCACGTGCAAGCCCAGGTAATAGTAGTGAAATCCACCAGATAAGGGTAGAATTGCACATAATCTGCTTGATGGATTTATAGAGCGTTAAAAAGGAAAGGCAGATACACACCAAGAGAAGTGCAAAGCGTTAAAGTTTAAAACTAAGTCTAGCACCACAGCATCCACGCCTTATTTTCTTTGGCCATAATAAATAGCCAAAAAATAAAAGTAAACAGATATAAAAGCTTATTCAGCATTAGAAAAAGCTAGTGGATTTTGTAAAGGTAAACTGCTTATAAGAACTTTTGCTAGAGGGTGAATTCTTTAATGATTGGTTATTAAAAGGTACATTTATATCATAAAATTCTTTTGAGTTAAACCCAAAAGTAAATTCTAGGTTTTTTATTTACTGTTTCTGGATCACCTTTAAATAGCTTAGCAGTTCAATAATCATTAATTTATAGGTTTTTTTACTTTTTAAGGTGATCAATATTGGAGGCATATTACTTTTAATTTTAATTGAGGCATCTCCAAAGATTTTTACTTATACTCATCTTCATCAGGAAATAGTGCCAATATTTTTTTTGTTTTTTAATTTTATTAAATTTTCGTTGAGTTAAAATCCCAATATTCCTGATCTTTTGTAAAAATATGAGAGTAGTTTTATTACCTGTAAAAGCCTGGACCAAAACATTGGGTAATGAGGGAAAGCTTGAAAAATTTAGGACAGTCAAAAAATGGTAAAGTTTGTAAGGTTGGTATAAATTAACCCACATAAGATGATTGAGTGGATTGATTTTGACAAAAAATAAGCCAGCAACAGGTGATTATTAGCTGGATTTGGCTGGAAAACCGTCGACCAATGAAAATTGATGGGTGCTTGAGTGGGGATCTTGGTGGAAACTGAGCTGGTTGGAGGGAGATGATTGGTTGAAGCTGGGTAGCTAGGCCCAAAACCCCAAGAGAGGGAGTATGGATCTTCACTCAAAAAGCTTCTTATGGCCAGCAGCAGGGTAATTGGTGGAGGGGGTGGGGTGGAGGCTGCTATGGCAGCAATGGAAGGGCATTTGCACTTCAAGTAATAAAGATTAAAGTGAAATGGGAAGACAGTGCAGTAAATCTCCACACAAGCCCAGAACGGAGGTTTTGGTGGAGTAGATAACAGTGCGAGGGGGAAATACAATGTTGGTGTCATGGTGGAAAGTCCAGGTTATTGCAAGAGCGTGAGGCCCTGAAAGAGAGCTGGCCTCATTGGGAACACAAATTGAAGGCGTGGTCAATAACATAAGTGACCATCCCTTCCATGAGTTCATGGAGGGGATTCTAAGGGGAGATGTTGAATGGTAAGCTGACAAACTAGACCACCAGAGTGGCACCAGCTTGCAGTCAGGCTCAAATGTTTTGGATGGGCGTATTTCATATTTTATGGCAGCGTTACTTTTTATGGCGTGGGATTCATAGGAGAAAGCCAAGGTCAAAGTACCCCTAAAAGGACGTATGTATATATAAAACCAGTGGGATTGTAAAACATCTGGCTATCTCAATAATGATTGTACTTGCGTATGGAAAGTGGTTTCCATGATTGACCCAAAGGTCAAAGCGTAGTTTGCTTTTAGGAAGCACCAGGTGTCTACAAAGCACCTCCTTGGAGTGCGCAAAATGCCGATCTAAGTCTTAAGGTTGGAAAAATTGATTAGAGGATTTGAGGTATATAAGAGGCAACCCAGGCACACTTCTGCAGCGGCCAGATGACACCTGGAGCAGGTACATCACTGGCCCAAGAAGTAGCAGAAGGCGTCAAACTTATCAACATTGGACCACTGGGTCAATGCAATGGCAAGGAAAGTTAAATAAGAAACCAAAAAATTGACTAATTATATTGATTGAAGCAAAAAAGGGTTCAATCAATATAAATTTAGACTTACAAATAAAGACATACTAGATTTTTAAAAGGATTTTTCTACACCCAATATGGAAGGGTGTGATGTCAAAAATATGTCAGGTTATATAAAGATTAGTTATACAAGTCAGGATAGAATTAGGACGCCAAACCAACATGTCTGAAATGAACAAGTCAACAAAATACCAATAATTTTTTAGTAGATAGCTTGTTGGTGGATTAAGATAACACCTAATATCTATACTACCATCTAAAATCAAGAGATTTATCAAAAAGAGTTTAGTTTGAATGAGTTTAAAATTAAAAATCAACAGATATAATGGCCACTGTCTTCAATAGCCTCATAGGTGAGGTTTTCTATCAGGGATACAGTCTTAGTCCAAAAACAGGATAAAGCACTATATATAAATTATACAGTCCGTTGGGTAAACTGGTGCCTTATAAAGAGTGTATATCAAAGAGATTCCTATACTGGATATAAACAGGTATATTATCCCTATGGAGCTGTTAAACATAAGCGACGGCCTCTTTAAGCTCTAAGACATACTATGTTAAAGACCCGCTGAGAAAGAATAGACTGGGATCCCAATTGGGGTGCGTGAACACCCAGTGAAGGGCCTATAATGCCAGTGTCACAGAGGTCTGGTTGACTTGTAGGAGCGGGGTTCTAGCGTTTATGCGAGGGAAAAATTCAGTAACATACTGAAGGCCCCCAAAGAAAATTAAATGGCTGTGATGGGGCAGCCATGGGTCTTACAGAGGCAATCCTTAAGGTTGGGGGAGGGATTGGATGACAACTCCTAATGATTCGCAGTAGCAAGCCTTCAATTTTACAAAGTGAATTTAGGGGAAGAAACAGGGTTTTTGAGTTCTGGCATGAGAATGACAATGAATTTGGGATGCAAATCGGGCATGTACAAGGCGCTGGGGCTGCGATCCCCATGAGGGGGGTGCTCCAGGTCCAGTGGGTGAACAATGTCCTTCTCAGAAGGTCTGGGTGGGGGTCTGGACTCCACCAACGATGGGATGGGGTCGCTCTGGTGTTGTCCAACCAAATGAGCAACTTCTTATGAACTGGAAGTGGGGTGGTGGAGGGGTGCAAGTCAGATGGATGTGCATTAGTGGCGGAAGGCAAGTATGCATTGTCAATTGCATATTGCTTGAGGATATTTGTAATGATCTGCTGTGTGGAGAGGTTGATAGATTGGACAACCCAGTCGACATTCATTAGGATTAGAGCTTGAGTAGAGGTGCACTTCTTCATATTGAAAGGCGGAATATTTAATAAAGAAATTGACATATGGATTCTGCAACAGGCTGGGAAAGAGTGCAAGGGTTTATTTGTCACAGCTTAGGCAATAGAGTATAAATGAACTGACAGCCCCTCCTAAGGCTGTTGTCATTTGAATTGGGGAAAACATTGGGGAGAAGTATCAAGGAAATTGGTCCCTTGGGATTTGGCAGTGGGATCCAATTGGCTGGGGGAATGTTGGGCAGGAGGTACTCAAGACCCTGGCAAAATTCAAAAAACTTAACTTTTTCAAATTTTTGGGGACAAGTCAGGTTGGCAGTGCCAACCCAAGGACCTGACCTTTCTTGTTGGGCTGGTCATGCATCCCAAACTGCCCAAATCCGTTATCTGTAGTTGGGACAATTGTGCCAGCTCATTTGGCAATTGGTCAGGTTCCTGAAACGTGGCTCACTTTTGATTTTGCATCCCAGGTAGCTTAGACTGGCTTGTTTGGCCTGAGATTGGCAGACTGGGCCTCAAAATTATCTCAACCTATTTTTTGTAAATTTTGGCAAAAATTGACAGGTGAGGTTAGTCCCAGGGGCCTGCCTGTGGCCCCTGGATTGGACAAACTCTCTGCAGACCCCCTCTTTCATCTTTAACAGGGTATAGGAGGGGGAGTAAAAAGGATGGAAGATCTTTGAGCCAGAGTAGTGACCCAGCGCACATCCACCAATCTGAGCCAAGTCATTTAACTGTGACAGGGGGTCCACCTGGGCCTTGGACCCCTTTTGGTCCCTAAGGGATGCTGGTCTCTGTCCAGGCACAGAGGCTGGGCCCAAGGACTAGCATACTACTTAACGTCTTTGGTGCTAGATATATGAGCATTTTTAAAATAAAATTAATGATTATAACTTTCATTTATAATTATAATAGCAAGGTTTAGCTTTTAATGTTCATCAAGAATATTTCAAGTGCAGTGGCTTGGATGCCGCCATGAACCTTAAGGGTATGGGGGACTGCATGGCGGATTATAAGGATTCTAAATTTTCTCTGGAAACGTTTGAGAACATTTCTGAACGCCAAGTGAAATCTTAATGAGGTAGATGAACTTTTTGTATACAAATTATTTACTCTAATTTAATTTTATAATGATCAATTATTATTGATTTAAGTTGTTTAAGCTCCAAAAAACGTTCTAAAGAACCATCTAAGATACTAATTACACTAATTTTCCGATCATCTAAAGCCCTTAGGATATTTATTATGGACTTTATATCCCTACGGGGAAATATTAAGGCCATGTGTCAATCAGGTCTATCCTTAATCTTCAGACAGATGCAATCAATAAATTAAGCCTATTATAATACTGCAATAATACTTTATATATTTTTCAAGATACTAATAATATTTCTTTATTATTTTACAAATATATTTTCTTTTTAGTGATAAAATGACTTTTCTTTCTAATTGTTCTAATGGAAAAAGTCTGATGCAAGTGTCAGATATCACAGTATTTGACATGATGGGAAAGATATTAACTATCAGGTTCCTCAAGAGATCTGACACCTAGACTTAAATAGTGGTTAAAAAATATTTTTGATCAACTATATGAAAAATTGAAAGTTGGTAAGGCTTAAATCAACTAAAGAAAATCTCCATTGGACTGACTTGCCCCAGAATACCCCAAAAATGAAATTAAGATTTTCCAAAGCAAAGCACTATCAAAGTGTTAGGCGATTACTACATCAGGTGGCATATAAGATGGTAAATTAAGATGTATCTACTAAAGAGTAATGATCAAGAATCAGCCCAATGATTAACCTAAGTGATACCTAGTTTCATCTGATCTGGTTCATTCAAATATCTTTAATACCTATCAAAAGTTATGCTGTAAAGGTAATTTTACCTAAAATGCTCCGCCTGACTTTAGGATCCCATCCAGAAATCTCTCTTTATAACTTCATTGAACCTTTTCCAATTGTGGTTTATCTTGTTGTATGTAACATATAAAAACAACTATTCTATACTAAAATAAAGTTACTCCTTTAAAACTATATCATATTATGGTATCTTGACTTCAATATTTCCTGTTGCCCACCTTACCATAGAACGTATACTCTAGTGACAAAACCCAAAAGTGACTTGCTCCCTAGAAAATAAATGAAATACTTGAAGTGAGTCTTATGCTGCTTC
This sequence comes from Massospora cicadina, assembly GCA_022478985.1. Taxonomy (NCBI): domain Eukaryota; kingdom Fungi; phylum Entomophthoromycota; class Entomophthoromycetes; order Entomophthorales; family Entomophthoraceae; genus Massospora; species Massospora cicadina. Next base: position 15,887 of record JAKSZP010013525.1, read on the forward strand.
AAAGATTGACTCTCAGACTACTGGGGCATAGAACCATAGATTCACAAAAAGTGGAATCCCTAAAGGCTGATGCTTACTATAAGGGCTCATAAAACTCTTAACAATACTTGCACATATTTATTCACCATGATCTCAACCAAATTGATAGTGTAACTGTCATGGGCGCAGCTAAGAGAAAAGACTGGGCACCCAATTGAGGTGCGTAAGCACCCATTGGAGAGCTCAGAATGCTAGGGGAACAGCAGTCTGAGTGACTAGAAGGATTAGGACTCTAGTGTGGGTGTGAGGAAAGCAAAAATTCAAAAACGTACCAGAGGCCCCAAGGAAAACCAATTGATTGTGGTGGGGGGCAACTGCAGACCTTGCAGAGATAAACCCTAAACGTGGGAGGAAGGGAGGATGGAATTTCTCAGAGTTCCGCGGTTACTAGCCTTTAAATTTGCAAAAAGAGGATTACAGATTGGCTAAAGTATTTCATGTTCTGCCGCGAAATTGGAATAAGAAATGTGGTTCAGAGGGGGCCCGTGCAGAATGCTGGGCCAAGCTCTCTCTGAGTGGGGTGCTTAAGGCCCCTCAGACAAATAAAATCTTTTGTGAGAGCATCAGGTGGGGGCCTCACCTCTTCTAGCAACGAAATGGGGTCACTCTAAGGCTGTCCAACCCAGAGAACAGGTTTGGGCGAAGTTTCAGCAGAGCAGAGAGCCAGAGTCAAAGTGAGTGGATGCGCAATAGCAGTAGGATGAGAGGACACATCGTGCAAGGCGATTTGTCTTGTAAAATTCGTGATTATTTGTTGGGTGGAATGGTCAATTTACTGTACAACCCAGTCAAAATCATCAGAATCACAACAATGGCGGCAGCACATTTCACCGGATCAAAAGGCGTGACTTTTTATATAAATTGATGGATGGAGTCTGCAATAATCTGGCAAAATTTTAAAAGTTAATCTTCAAAACTAATTTGAGAGAGTAAAAGTAATACAACAACAGCCCCTGGACAGGGCGTTGCCTTTTGAATTAGTGGCAGTATTGAGGAGGGGCATTAAAGGATCAACCCCTTGAAATTCGTGGGCAGAACTGATTGGCTGGAGGGAAAAGGTGAGCCATGGTAATTGTTGCCATGGAAAAACTTGAAAAAAATTATAAAACTGATTCTAGATTTTTGGGACAAGTCAGGTTGACATTGCCAACCCAGGACCTGACCATCTGAGTTGGGCTTGACCTGCTTCCTGACTTGCTAAATTCATACCAGAGGGTTAGGAGGATTGCACCGGCTCACTCACTGATTTTCCTGATGTGTTAATTGGAACCTAAATTGATTTTCCTTCTCAGGCAGCCTGGACCAGCTCTCACAGCCCAAAATTTGCAGACTGGGACTTAATGCCATAATGACCTATTTATTATAAAGTTTGGAAAAAAATGCCAAGGAATGGGAAGTCCCAGGGGTCTGTCTGTGGCCCCTGGCTTGCGCAACTTCTATGCAAACCACCTCTATCAACCCTAACGTGGTATAGGAGGGGAGAAGAGGTAGGGATGGGGTGTCCTTGGGGGGTAGAGAGATCACACAGCGCTCATCTATCTTGTGCGCCAAGTTTCTCAACTGTGACAGGGGGCCCGCTTGGTCCTTAAGACCCCTTTTTGTCCTAAATGGATGTGTTCCCTGTCCAGGTGCAGGGGCTGGGATCCAGGACTTACAGTAACCCACTAGGTGCACAACAAAAATCGTGATAAAGATGCCAAAGGGGAAATCCGCCCTTAATCACACTGGGATTTAAAAATCTAATGGAGACCTTAGAATCTCAACGTCTAACCTGGATCTAATGAATTTGTTTTTGACTTATTATAAGGAGTCATAAACCAAGGAGAGAGAACCATCTGCAAAAGGTCATCCGCCATAGACAGGATTGTCATGAATTTATAAAAATCCAATGCTCTCCCAAAGGCATATGTTTCAAGTTTGTCTAACCCATAATATCTTTCAATTTGTACAGTCAGAGCTTGCATATTGTGCAGTTATTAATAGTCCATAACAAAGAACTCCATCATAATATATATACCCAAGGGCCCTTAAGATGGCCTACAAACAGGTATATTGGAATCCCAAAGTATAATGGCTTCTGTCAACTGATTAAGGTGAATTTTTCTTATTTTATTCAACTCCCTAATCGAATGGTTTACTAATTAGAAGTCATTAAATATTTGGAGAATGCTATGGAACTCCTATGAAAAGATATTGCAGAATCTGATGAAAGGGCCTGGAAGCTGCTTTTATATATTGCCCAAGAGCTTTGATGAAAAAACACTAAAGCCCACGGCGAAATTGAGCTCTTAAATATACTAGACGTCTTAACAAAGAACAGATTAAGCTCCTTGAATTTTGACTAGAGCACACTTTAAAAAAGATTTATGAGCTTGAAGCCCACTGAACATCAGAAACTTAGTCAGCAATTCTAAATATTATGCCTAAGTAGCCCATGTTGAGCAGGACTTGGTATTCCATATAGCTCAGGTAGCTACTTATTTAATTGCCAAGCGACTCAACAGATTAGAGAATGAAGTACATAGAAAATCACCTAATTTGGAAGATATTAACCTGATCTGTTGACGCCCTAATGAAGCTGAGCAATGCTGTAATGTTCTCACAGAAGAGCTTAAAGCCAAGTCTGATAAGTTATTCAGAACACTGAATGCAAAAAGATGAAAGAGGACTCAAATAAGCGTATTTTAAATTTAGAAGATGAAAACAAACTCTTTTGAAATTACCACTCATCCGCTTGTCAACTATTTATAATCTGGAAATCCGCTTCAAGAACTTAAAATTTTTAATAATATCCTTGTAAAGACATATTAATCTGCTTTTTTAATCTAAGACTTACTCCGGAGGAAATGGAGCAGCATTTTAACCATCTGCAAGATCAAATACGCCAGCTTTCCTGAAAAGTTGAGAAGAGCAACACACATACAAAAATTACTGAATATAAAGCTCCTGGAGCACACATTATCACAGTATTGGAAGTCACTATATTTAGTCTACCTTAACAGACAAGTTTACACCTAGAAAAGGAAGTTTCACATCTTTCCTCTATGTTTATGAAGCTGCGATGAAAGGTGCTACTGATCATCTAGAGGTCAAGCATATTTTGTCTTGTTTATGCCATATGGTTCAGGAGGCTATGGTTCCCCGTATGGACAACCTAAAAACTTGGAGTGAATTGAAGCAAGCATGTATAAAAAATTCAGTTTTAAGTAAAGCTTTACTATGAATAAACATGCCTCCATAAGGATGCGCTACGCCAAAATAAAAATTTGACAAGATTTGCAGACTGCTTCTATATTAAGGCTTAAACACTATGACTTAAACATGCTTAAACTGGATGATGCCATAGCTGCCGTGGTTGCTAAATTATATTTTAACTCTGACCTAGCCATGCACGCCACATCAGTCAAAAGAGCTTCAACTCTATATTAGACATTAAAGAAGCTCTACTCGATGCAGCTGATATACATTAGCCAGAAACCTCCCTAAAGGCTCCTGCAAAACCCATAGTGTATACCATGGAGGAGGATAAGCCTAATTAAGGTTGAGAAGCCTAAGTGTAACAATTGCAAGAAGAGTAACCACAAAGAAGACAAGTGTTTTAAGAGAAACCCTGCCCTTTCTGAGCAGGGAAAAGATAGTTTGGTTTAGGGACAGATACCCCTAAAGTTGACCAGCCTAAAGTACCTGAAAGCAAGTCATTAATAATAACTCTTATTTAATATATCAAAAATACTTTTAGAAATGACTTTGAAGGTGGTTACAAGGACATAGGCTATTATATTTTAGGTACACCCATTTTGCTCGCCATTCTGAATCACTTTCTACGCCAAAGAAATAAGTTTAGCCCAGGTTCCAGAGGACACTTACCTCAAAAAAGTTTTTGATTGCCCCTGAATAATAGATACAGCCAGTGATTCTGATAAGTACACTGCTCTTGATATGACCCATCTTGAGCATGCACAGTCTAATGGAGATTAAAAAGAAATATCCCAAGGCTTCCTTAAAGCTAGATGAAACGTTACGCCCTAAAGAAATTTTGGTTCTCCCACTAAAGCTTGAAGGAAACAATACCTAAGTTGAAGTGTTGATTCAGAAAGTCAGAGTAGTGGCTACCTTGAATATGAGATACCTGATATAGGTTGTCTTATCCTGTATCATTAAGAAGATCAAACTCGCCCCTGACCTTGAGTTCACTCAAGAGTATAACACTAGTGGGCAAAAAGTACCAAGGCGATGTGTGTATATACTTTTAAACAATTTAAGTTGAAAAATTATTATCTCAGCTTTTGTGGTTGCTCTCAAAATAGCCAATATCATATACTAATTAGGACGCAGTTTATAATTGATACCAAGGAGTCTTTGATCTTAAAGAAGGTTATTTATCACTTCTTCATTATGAAGTTTCCTCTTACTGGATAGTAAAGAATCTAACAAAAAGGACTACTCTTGTCTGACTGAGTAACCTGTTTCTGCTATGTCTTTGCAATACTCTGCTTTTGGAAGAAATACAAAAAAGCTCTCTAACTCAGTAGATGCAGTTAAATTTTTTTTGCTACCATAAAGATAAAAATTAACATAGTAGAACAAAATATTCATTTATACCAACATAACCCTGATATACCCCAAACTGCTTGCTAGATATTATCAATGTTGATGGAGTCTTTAGATTTGAGCCAAAAGTTATACCATGAGTCCTTAACCCAGGTTATCAGCGGCATATTGAACTACTTCTTGTAAACCTGATTGACTAAGATTTTAGTCAAGAAACATCATAAGATTGGGAAAGGGCAATTAATTCCCAGTGATGCTTTTAGAAGCTATAAAATATTATTACTCACCTTGATTTTGGACTATCCGCCAATAGTTTAATTTACTCCATTCCTCGTTTCTAAATATCAATAAAGTAAATCAGAAGGAACTTGAGAAAATGCACCTACTACTTGAAGGCTATTTAGATGTTTTCCCCATGTCAGATGTTGACTATGGTCACATGAAAGACTAGGCACATATTATCACTATAGGATAATCCACCCCAATATGATCAAAGCCATATAGGAAGTCAAAGGAAGAGGATAAATACATGAAAACCGAGCTCAAACAACTTTTATATGCTAGCTTACTTGTGCACTACCTGAGTCCATGGTTGTCCCCATTGTTACTCATAAAAAAATGGTGGTCACAGAATAGTGTAGAATACAGGAAGCTAAATAGCCTCACGAAGGATATCTATTCAATCCCACAAAATAACAATGCTTTGGCATAAATCTACAGCTTAATTTACCTTTCCACAATGGAAGTCACCAGTGGCTTTTGACAGGTTTATCTATCGCCAGAAGACTAAGAAAAATGTTCTTTGATTTTCACAAAAGATTTATTTTAACCTTCATGGCTCCCTCAGGTATTATGCAATGCTCACGCCTCATTTCAACGGGCAATGAATCACATCATTCAAGAACTCAAACTAAACCGCGTGATTTTTTATCTAGATGCCATAACTTTGATCTCAAAAACCTCTACCAATCATCTAGACCACTTTAAATCAGTTTTAATAACTACAAGAGAACCATATTATACTATAGTCTGCAAAATGTTTTTAAACAGAAAATAAGTTTTTTGGACATGACATATTTCAGAAAGGAATTTAATCCTTGTACGTTAAGGTTGAAGCAATCACAAAAATGCCTGAGACAAAGACCCTCTGAGATATACAGGTATTCTTAGGAATGATGGGACATTACTATCAATTTTTCACTATTTTCGCTCAACACACCAATCTCTTGTCCGTTTTCTTTCCAAAGATCCCCTTATGTGCGGGGAGTAGAGCAAAGAACTGCATACAAAACCATGAAGTATATGTTAATAATAAGACTTATACTAAAACATCCAGACTATGGGAAGCCATCCATACTATTCACAGAAGCCTCAGACTTAGCTGTAGGAGCCATTCTCTCACAGCTGGATAAAGAAGGCATTGGCCGCCATGTGTCTTATTACAACAAAGAACATTAAAAAGCTGAGCAAAATTATAGTTTTATGGAGAAAGAATGCTTAGTTGTTCTACTTGTGGTAAAGCATTTCTGGCCCTTCTTTTACAGTATGAACCTTACAGTTGTTACAGACCACGCTTCTTTAGAGTGGCTAAAAACATGAAAGATCCAACCAAAATACTGTACGTTGGGATCTCAAACTTCAGAACTACAATATGTACATCGTCCATCAAGCTGGAATTAATCACATGAACTTAAATGACTAAAAGAACAGCCCATACATATTTAGATAATAGATCTTAAACAGTTTGATGATCTACCCATGAAGCCAGACTCTTTGAGGAATAAAATGAAATAGTTTTAAGGATATTTAAATGACACGGGAAAAGTACTAAAGTTCTCAATAATTTGTTATATAAAAAATGCAGAATTGACTAGTTACCTTACTTGAGACCTTTGGAATGAGTACAAGTTATAATGGAAGCTCACAATACCCTAGTACATGGAGTGATATAAAAATTTTATGAGTGGATCAAAATCTATACTATTGGGAAGTAATAATAGATCTGTAGTGGAAGTTTTAGACTCTTGCATAACTTGTAAAAAACAAACGTCACATAAGGGTAAGTACAAGTATCAGTCAATGACACATCAGCAGCCATTTCATAACAAATCTTGATATCATAGTCCACTGCCTGAACCTACAAGTGGAAATCGATTCATCCTTGTAAGTATTGATCATTTCACAAAGTGGTTTAAAGAAATTACCATTCCCATGAAGATCTCTAAGGCTTCCACTAACTTTATATAATAAAATACTTTTACTAGGCATGGTTGCCGCATGTACTACTATGTGGCAATAGGAAAACTTTACATTAAGAGTTATGAGAGCCATAGCTATGAGTATGGGAATTCATTAACTATTCTCAGCGCCCTACAATCCATCAACTAACAGAAATTAGAAATAATAATGAAACGTTATTTTCAATATTACACAAAAGGCTACTATTGATCCATTACACTGGGGCTAATATCTCCGAAGTGCGTTGTTGGCTTACAGGGTAAGTTTCCAGTATATTCTAAGAATGTCACCTTTCAAGGCAATATACGGAAAAAAGCCTGGCATCTCAGCTCTACTAGCTCACGAAATTACTAATGATAATATCAAAAACCCTGAAAAAGTGCTAAGAAGTTTATCCTAGAAGATTATACAACTTCAATCAGAGGAAATGAAAATCTAGCCAAAAAGGCTACAAGAGAAGGCCAATCAGCAAGTGCATGCTGCCAACTTTGACTCACTTTTAAGACTTTTGGATTTAGACTTATACTACCACAAATGTATAGTACACGAGGAGGAAAATTCGATCAATATAGGATGTCCATATGATATACTCTTCAAACGTGGGGATAAATATGTAAAACAAATTTTTAGAAACTGGAGTAAATAATAACTGCGTACATAGCCAATTACTATTTTATTATCCCCTGTCACTATCTTGAAGAGGGTGATGTCAGATTTCAGGATATTAAACATGATGGGAAAACATTTACAAACTTACTTCTATGAGAGAATAAACTCTTAGACCCAAAAGGGTGATAAAGGAATCCCATCATTTAATCATATGGGAAGATTGATAGTTGGTAAGGCTCAATATAATACTAGAGAAATATATTAACCAGTTAGAGCCAAAATACCTTAAGATGAAATTATGCTTAATTTAGGTGAAGGATCGTTGAAATGTCAGGCGATCATTACACTAGGTGGCACATAAGGCAGTAAATTAATATGAACCTGCAAATGGGAAATAATTATGAATTTGCGCAGCAATCAATTTAAGTGATACCAAGTCTCATTTGACTTGGTTCTTTTTTAGCACTAGTGGTGCTTAACCCAAAAGGGGAGCCGCCATGCATCTTTATTTGCCAATGAGCCAAACAAAGGGATTATCATAAATTAAAAAATCTCAATATAGCCCCTAAGTTATCATCCTAGAAGGCCATATAAGAAGGTGAGGAAACTTTGAGGAAACTTTTGTCTGGTGCCTTCTTTAGCTGGCAGACCATGACAGACAGCATCAGGGTGGGAGAATCAGTGACATGGGGCATAAGAAGGTATAGTTTTGGATAATTTTTGTTTATAAAGCCAGCAGTGTCCATCGCCTCAACATATTGAGAAAGTTGATGCTCAGTGAAAGTGATGAGAGCTGGCGCACAAGTGAACAACTTGATGCGCTGGTGGGTTTTCTTGAAAATTGGGGTCAAAAATAGAAGTTTTTGCCCCATCAATGCAAGCACATCTTGCACCAAAAGTGAGCACTTCAAATTCATATTTTACATCTTCATCAAAATTGGTGGGGAAAATGAGATAACAATACTCTCAGCTAGAGGTTCCATCATCCCATGGAGATGCTGGAGGAGGAGGTTGTTGGCAGGGGCAGCTGCAGCTTCCACTGCCATTTTATTTATATTTTTATAATTTGGGAAGCTTTTTTAGATCTAAAGCGGCAGGGAAGTGCATAGGATGATTTACAAAAAATCCTCCAAGGCGAAATTGGCTTAACATTATAAGTCTGATTGGTGTCATCAATCCATTTGAGCGCTTCAAATGGATTTAAATCAGCTAATGATGGGCCAGCCACTGGAGTCGGAGCACTGTGACTTAGAACTTCAATCATAACCTTTCCCTTTTAAAAGAATGCTACAATTGTTCTCAGCTTACAAGCTCTCTTGACTGTAGCCAAAAGTTTGAGATTAGGCTTAAGTCTTTAAAATATTGGAGAGGTCAATAAAATGAAAAGATATAGTGAAAAAGACTATTTTATTGAGTTAAATGGTTCGATACTTATAGGATTTGTGGGAAGTGGTGCCTCAGGGACCTTTGTGGCCCTGTATGATTAGAATATTTCATAGCCTTCTGTATTGACTACCTGGATAGCGCCCTCATTGTTCTGCATCGTCCTCATGACTTCAACCATGAGTTTGAAACTCTTGAGGTTCAGGAAGTATAGATGAAATTCCTTAAGACAGCTCCATCAATTCTCGTGCATCTGATACTTTAAGATCAAAACTCTCATTGGTGCCTTCAGGGACAGGTTTCATCCATGCATGCTTGAGAGTTGACTTAATGAGGTTTAATTCAGGTGTAGAGAATTTGACTTTCTCATCATCTCAAATCCTGATATGGCCCCCTCAAGAACTTTTCAGAGGGGGTATTGGGCTGAAGGAATCAGCCATGTACTCAATTCACCACTAGCCCCTGACTGACATCAGCAATGAGTACTACAAGCTTACCTTATGAATGGATTATAAGGTCCAGACTAAAGAACATTAAGCTTGTTCTTTAAACCTCAGGGTTGATGGTGATTAAAGAGAATGAGGTCACCTAATTGAAAAATTGGTAAGGAGGGTTGACCAACATCATTTTGGGATGTCTCACTTTAGGTGGTGACAAAGCCCTGAGTGGCTAGCGTTTGTATTTAGTAAATTTTATTAGCTAAGGCCCTCATAGTTAAATCAGAGCTCTCAGGTACTGAGGTATTGAACACGGGCTGAATGCTACTTGGTAAATGGGGAGCACGCCATATAGAGCTTCAAAGGGGGACGTATTGTTGATTTAATGTTAGCTTATTCAGTAGCAAGAAGGCTTTGGGTAAATAATGGTTCCTGTGAGTAAAGTTGAAGGCGGCCGTCTTCCACAGGATAGAGATGAGGGTCCTGTTAGCATATTCCACTGCACCATTGGTCAACTGGTTGTAAGGGGCGGTGAAGCTTTGGTTAGCCCCTGTCAGACAATTACAATTATGATATTGGAAATAAGAGTGATTAGGGTTTCAATATGGTTAAAATCTGCCAAAAGACCCTGGTCAATTCTCAGTGGAACCCTTCAAATTGAGGAAGCACTTTATCAATACTTCTCAGACAAATAGCATGAATTTTGGGCCTTCAGATAGCACTACCATGCGGCAGAATCAGGAGATTCTACCTGAGGTTCCTCCTGGCCCACTTCAAGTTTACTTCACATACCTAAGCGGAGACCACCCCTCTTATAGGGTTGGAGGGGGTCCCACAAGTTACAAATATTTTCCCGCCCACTGATTGGGTAAAATTTTATAAAACTTTGCCTAACTTTCTAGTCCTAACCAGTATCAACTTTCCATCAACTGTATCAATGAAGCGAAGAAAGACTCAAGAGCTTCAATAGGTCAGATTCCCATATTCCTTAATTTGGACATTTCTAGTATGATACAAATTTTGAGCCACAACACAATTAGGTACTAAGCAGCGAGATCATAATAGGTTTTTCTTTTTACCCCCTCGCCACCCCTAATAAAACTATTGTAGAAATCAACTTTTTTAGTTTTTTAAGCTTTCCCTATTTTAGCTAAACAATATAAATTACCATCAAAAAATTAAGTCCAGAAGTTGATAGTATAATTTCTCAAAAATATAATTGTTGTAATTTAGGCAAGGAAACGAACCAGAGACATACATCAGTTTAAATTCCAACAGTCCCAAAAGTGAAGTTAGTCCTTGGACTGCCTACATGTGAATTATAGCCCATTATACAAAGGTAAAGGTTGTGGGAATCTGTGCTGAGTAAAATGGATCAGATAAGGAATAATCCTTGTTTTTGCGGTAGCAATGGGGCAGGAATTGCATTGACCCTTTTGGTCAGATAGTCCACAGCTTAGAGGATATACTTATGGCCATGAAACCCGGTGGATAGAGGGCCTACTACATTGAATCTATTACGTCAAAGGGACCTGATGGGGCCACATTGATTGCTGATATTGGGGACTAGCCCAATCTTTGGGGTCGGCAGGTCATATAAGCCTCTAAAACATCATAGATTGTCTCTAACATTTAGCCCCAGTAGCATCGTTTCTTCAGCCATTCATGATTCTTCTTTACTTCCCCATGCTCCACGGTCATATGCCATTTTATGATAAGATTGGCTCAAGAGGAAGGGCGGATATAATGGAATCATTTCTTAATGACTTTAAAGTACATAATTTCCTCAATAGTCTTAGTGTTTCAATTCATTTTCCAGTGCTTGGCTTAAATCCCAGGAGTCTCCAACTCCCGTCGTTCAGGCTGGATGATTATATCATATAGTCAGTACTCCTCAGAGGTCAAAGCAACCAGTATCAGAATCCTAGAAAGGCCATCAGCGTTCTGAAGAATTGTTCTTTCATAAATGATATTTTAAAATCATAGTTCTGCAGACTTATAACACATCTGGCTGAATGTCCATCTGAATCTTGCTTTACTGTAGTCATCAGAGCGAGAAATAGTCAGTGATGATGGTCAAATGGGTGAAATAGAGTTAGGTCTGGAAATGATTGATTGCCAACAAAACAGCCAGACATTTTCACTCATTAATGCTATAGAATTTGTTTGGAATTTCTTAGTGTCTTGCTGATATAAGCTACCAATGATTGATCTTATTTTCATCGTGCTAAGCTAGTATGGCCATAACGGCAACATATCTAGCATCCATGAATGGCAGGAAGGGCCAATTGAATGTGGATTAACTAAAATAGGTTTAATACAAAGAGTGGTATGAAGTGCTTTAAACGCCTGTTCTTGTTCAGGCTGCCTCTTATAGAGCACATTATTTTGAAGGAGATAGAACAGGGACTTGACTAAGTCAGCAAACTGAGCAATGAAAGGAAAGTAATAGCCCACCATGACAAGAAATACTTGGATATCCCCAAGGCTCTGAGAGCGCAACATCATCTTGATGGCGTAATTTCATCTGGAATGGGTTGGATACCATCTTTTGAGACCTTATATCTTATGAATTCCATATCAGATTGAAAGAAGGAGCATTTTTGAAGTCTTGAGTTTACTAAAGCCTTTCTAAGATGGCCAAATATTTACTGAAGATGTTCGGCATGTCTCTTGAAGGTTCTTAAGGAGACAGTGATATCATCATTGTACATTAGGACACAGGACGGCTTCAAGTCACATAGGATCCCGTCCTTAGCGTTGAAAGATGGAAGGCGCATTGCAAAGGCCTTGGGGTATCCTCGCGGAAGCAAATAGACCCTCATTGGCAATAAATGAACATTTGGATCGATCTTTGGAGTGAGCTCCACTTGTTAGTATTCACAAGCGAGATCCATAGAAGAAAAGTATTGCAACCTGGAAAGCAAGCATTGAGAGTCATTTATTTGGGGAAAGTGATAACCTTCTGCCTTGGTGATGAAATTGAGCTGGCAATAGTCCATCACCACACTATGGCTGCCATCCTTATTTTAAACTAGCAGGATGGGGAGTCCCAAGGATCGCGTAAAGGCAACAATAGCCTGTCTTCAAGTAGTGCTTAAGCTCAAAAGCCACCTGAGCTTATTCAAACTTACTTTTTTGGTAGATTCAAGACTGAATGGTGGAGCACCCCAGTGTCCATTTGATTTAGAACACCACTTATTTTTCTGAAATCTTAGTAAATGTTGATAAGAGGCCAACTTAAATCTCCAATAATAATCTTTTACCTGACTCTGTTGCTCACTAGTGAGCATTTAGTCGAAACAGGTGTCAACTAGAGCTACTTATGGGGCATTTATAACCCATCTTCCCTTAGAATTCCAAAGCTGCAGACATCGTTGAGGGCCTCTACAGATAAAAAGCGCACATGTGCAGCTGGTTTTATAGGTTCACTATCCTAGGTTTGTTGGTAAGGTTATCCAATAATATAATATAGATCTAGCATAGGCAGGATTTAAGATTTCTGGACAGGACGGGTTTTTATGATTGACGAGTTATATAGGCCTTGGATATCCAGTAGTTATCTTGAGGAAATGTTGACGTGCACCCTGGTGTAAATAATAATATGTGACTTTGGTGGTATAGTGGTCGTCTTAGGCAAATAAATTGACATGCCTTCTTGGCCATTGACCATATGAAGTAGTTTCTGCATGTGAGAACCCCTTACATGATACTCAAGTTGGTCAATTCAGCTCTCACTTTCTAATAGGCAGGCTCTAAGCTTTGACCTCCATCTTGGCGTTATGTGAGTTCTAAAAACCAGTGGGACTTAGTGTCCCAAAAGTTATAAAAAAATCCCTCATCATAGTGCACTACAGCACTATAATCTTGGAGAAACTGAGTTCCGAGTATAAGATTGTAGCTCAGATTATCCAATGCAATGGCGAGAGTATTCATGGAAAGCTTCCCAAAGTGAGTGGGTAAATAAAATAGTCCCCAATGGACTGAGTACACTGAATACCAGCCGTGACCTATTCCATGTAATATAGATAGTGTGAGAATTTTGATGCATCTCATCAGCTTACATAATTGCATTCAAAGGAGCTACTGTCAACAATGGCGTGGACAGGGATTTTGTGGACTCATATGGTGATGCGAGTGACTCAGCTCTTGAACTGTGAGGGTGGAGTGAGGAACATAAGAGCTTTATCCTAAGAAGAGTAAGAAAATCAGGCTCTCTATTATCAATGGGTACTGAATCATCATCTATTATGACAACATAAGACTCATTGGAGGTTAATAAACATTCTTGAGGAGGTACATAGATGTCAGTATGAAGTGCCTCGTCCTTCATGCTGACTGCCATTTTCCTACCTCTTCAGCGAATTTTCTTTCAACAAGTCTTGGTGCTATGATGGAATCCATTGCAATATGAGCACTGAGGTCTAGAGGTTTTCTGTTTCTTAACAACATGGACTTGAGTACGGCTTTGAGAGAGGGACGAAGAGGAATTAGGATGTAGGATAGACGCAGGAATTTTATTAATTGCTTTCTTTAATCTCTGGATGCAAGTAAACCCATTTATTGGCCGATCATATGCATTTGGACCTCAGGATAAAATCCCAACGCAGAGATGACTGCAGTTATAGCTTCTTTCAAGGTAATGTGGTTTCTGGTTACTATTGGCTGTGCTTGGGCATAGATTCAGCTGGCGAACTAAACAGAGATTTCTCCTTTCTTCAGACAAATACCCATGAACACCTGTTTTTGATTGGCCAGGTTTTCGTTGCTTCCAAATTCCTGGGTAAGGGTGTTATAGACTTGACTATAGGCGTGACATTCCTTTAGATGGAGAGTAATATTTTCCTAAGCAGTGCTATTCAGACAGAAGTAGATATGCTTCAACTTCTATTAGTCAGTAGACTCTTCCATGGAACACTTATAAGTTTATAGAAAGGAGGCAATGCTTTAGTGGCAGGGGTCTACTTTTCCTTAAACTAAGCTTAAATTTAGTCACAATAGCAGTGGAAAGGGTATAGATACTATCAATTGGCGCAAGCTTGAAACTACAGTTTCCACATAGTTGTGAGGGGCCTGTTGATTTAGTCGTCATCTCAAACCCTCAAGGTCCTATTGAATACCGTCCCAGTTTTGATTTAGAGTGGCGATGGAGGCTTTGTGAGCAACCTGCTCCTTTAGTGCTTAGATGTTGGCATGCTGATGAAGCAAGTGGCTCTCTTAGCTATTCAAGCATGTATTGAAACCTAGACATATTTGATCCAGCTGAGTGATGCTAAAATTGGTGATCTTGGTGAAGGCGCTTAAATTAACTATCCCATCTGACAAGGCCTCAAACAAGACCCTAGGGTTGAGAGAGACTCCATCCACTCAGAGCTTGCACCCCTGAGCCACATTGCGTATCTGAAGCTGTAAGGCGGAGAGGGCTGTTAAATTTCCTCTTCCAAGAAGTCATCAGGGATGCCAGGAGTAGACACCGCGGGACAGGAGGGTCCTTCAGGCCCCTGGGGCCCCTCAGGGTCCTAACTTCTAAGAAACGATGTCATGAGAGGCTAACTCCTGGTAATGCGGTTAGGGGGTCTGCTCAAGGCTTTTACCTTGGTTGAGGCATTGATTCCAGACAGCCTTAAGGAGATGGGCGTTCTGACAAAGCTGAACCTTGAGGTAGCCCAAAATTCGTTATCCAACACTGTGAGTTGGTTGCAAGCCTCGTTAATTATCTGATGGTTATCAACAATTGCTTTCTAACCTTCATGAATGAAGGAGGAGACCGCGTTATAGAAATTGACAATATTGGAGTGTAGGGTTTTCATAAGCCCTAGATTTCAGGAGACTTCATTGTGATGAAACCTAATTATTTTCAAGAGGTGATCTAAGGTGTGATGATGAAATTCTGTAGATAGCGTTTGGTACCCAAAGTTAACTCTCCTGCAGGCAGTAAAACTGAGTTATACAAATCCCACATCAATAAAGATACTGAAGAAGTGCGGGCTGATTAGGAGCAGCAACCCTCAGAGTTGATGCCATTTAGTAATTGTTGTATAATCATATTAAGGTTCTCATATCGAAGTTGATATTGATCATTGGCAACAGAGGTTAGAGTAAACTGAAGGTGACCCAAAACTCTAAGATTTCAGGTTGCATGTGAGTACTTCATACTGCTAGGTGATATCCATAAAGTTATGCTTTTTAACCTAAACAGGACTATTTTTCTTGACTTCCACTATTCTCCAGTGTTTTATAGATTTTTTATTTAGACAGTTTGGAGCACCTTGTAGTGAGCACCCCTTAATTAGCTTGCCAGTTCTCTTGACATCTTTTAAAGTTTTAAAAACGGGCTTGAAGCTGTAAACTAGTAGAGAAGTTATTAAAATGAAGAGAATGGGCAAAATAGACTAATTTATTAAGTTAAAAAGCATCGTTATATAGGATGTGTGAGGACGTGGTGCCTCAGGGGCTTTATAGCCCTGTATTATCAGGCTTTTTCAAGCCTTTTAATTGACCCCCTGGTTGGAGCCCTCATTTTTCTCCATTGTCCTCATGACTGCAATTGTGGAAGTCAATCCTCTTGTGGTTCAGAAAGTGGGGATGGAAGTCCTGAAGGCATCTCTATTGATTCTCATGTGTGTGATGCTTTCTAATCAACCTCTCATTAGTGCTCTCAGGGACAGATTTTATTTGCACTGGCTTAAGAGTCAACATATTGAGGATCACTTTGGGTTTAGGGATTTCAACTCGCTAAATGTCTATAAGTCCAGGGGATCATACCCTGTGCGTGGATCATCTGATCTTTCTGTTTCCAAATAAAAAGGGTCTGAAGAGGGCGACTGTACCCCTCATTTCCCAGGGTGACCTCACCCATGTGGTAGATGAGCGCTGGGTAACAGCCCTCCATCTTTGGGATCCCTCCCCCAGTACCCTCACTCACCTTGGCTGAACTTGTCTTTTGGATTAAGTAAATCTGCACTGAGATTACCAAATAAAAGTTAAAAGGTATGAAACCAATGGGATCAAAGCCCAAAGGTTGGAAAACATATAGTCAAAGAGGGACAAGTAGCTAGTTATTGGACTGAAGCGCTGATGGTTTTGACACAGCCAGGATTATGATTGTCAATGCAAAGCACCCCTTAAAATTGTCTGGAACAATCCCTGAGGTGCAGATGGTATCTTTGGGAAAGATTGCAGATATTTTGGAAACCCTATTGAGTGAATCAGGAGTTGTAGCTGATGTAACTCATTTGACCTATCAAACACCTCAGCGACTGGGCATGGGCGGGTTGGTCATCCCAAACCTGTTTCCAACCAATTGGGACCGCCCATATGTGGAGTGGTCCTGGGGAATTCTCGTTGCTTGTTGGGCCAGATGCTTTTCACCAATTGATGGAAACGCAGTTGAGTCTCAGTTCAGGTGTTTAAGGTGAAATGACAGCGACTCAGCCTGCCACCAAATATTTTAATGTCATTTCCAACTGAGATTATCTGCCCCATTCCCCAAAAAAATCGCTGTATTAGGTGAAATTGGAGGGACCCAATCCCTGCTTGGACTCACTACAATCAAACTCTTATTAATTAGTTGCATTGCACTGAGAAAATTGTTGGTTGATTTTCTTCCTTTACCTTTTTAATAAATCCCTTTAACTAAAATTCCAATTTTTATGTTAAAAACCAAAGCGCCCTTTCCGCCGGTATTCCAACAACCCTTGGGGTTTATGGCCATGTTTACTTGGTATTTTGCTAGGTGCCTATGCTCAATTTTGGCTAATGGGTACTTAATGGCGGAACTCCTTCTTAGTTCCAAACCGTCATACCAGCAGCAGTGCCACTGGCATTCTGGTTTGCAATTTGAATGCTTCACCACTCAGGCTTGCAGGCTGGTCTTAAAATTAACTTGCTATTTGCCTGACAATATCCCAAATTCTAAAAAGGCATTGTACAATCTTAATTTATCTCCTGACCAAGAGTCTCCCATCTAGATTTCCCTCTCCACTAATTTATTTATCTCTTTCCTTATGGGTTTTTATTTTGAATTTTAACGTATAATAACCCCTATTATATACTCAAATAAGATTACATCTTTCTATTTTTTATCTCTTTTTGGCACTTGACTTCAATTGGTCCTTTTTTGTACTTACATAGGATATATTTATAGCTAATAGACCTAAGCGTGACTTGGCACCCTCTAAAATTAAAATATTTGTCATGAGTCTTAGACTGCTTCAAGTATTGACTTTTGAACTTCTTGGGCACAGCACCATGTAGGCACAAACATTTTAGCTAGCACCATACATATTCTATGACTATGTGATTATCATCATATATCATATAATAAAAGCTGTATATATAATGATTATAACTTGATTAAAATAGAACTAAACAATGATAAAGTTACTATTTTACAGTATGTAGCATGAGTGAAAAGCAGTGTACATCTTATCAGATGTCATACTATTAACCATTTAGTGTAGATAGTGAAAGGTAAATTTTAATTACTTAATTATTTTTGTTAGTATTAGCTATAAATAATAATTATATAGTTAGATACTATTGTTGGACAATTACAAGTCCAATGTGGTGAAAAGAATGATTTGGAGGTAAGTGATAAAATATTGGCCAAAAGACCCTGGTCAATTCCCAGCGGAACCTTAAAATTGGGTAACACTTATAATAATATTTTGGGAAAGCAAAATGAGCTTGTTTAATTGGATTGCATCAATTTGTTGGCTGAATTTGGGAATTTATTGGAAGCTCCTCTCCAGGCCACTTCCATTTTAGTACAGCCTACACCATGGAGGCTTCCCCTTTTATAGGGTTGGAGGGGGTCCAAAAAGTGCAACATTTTTTAGCCCAATGATTGGGTGAAATACATCAGAATTTACTGCATGGACTTATCTACCTGCCTTCCATTGGTCATCTTGTCAAAAGAAGTGAAGATTTTAAAGCTCTAGGTCGAATATCAATATTCCCTAATTCAGACTTCACTAAGCAATCTAAACTTTAATCCTCAACACTCTAAATATTAAGTATTAACTTATTAAGAAGGTTCATTTTCTTTACCCCGTGGATATCACTAATAAAACATTTAAAACTAAAATTGCTGTTTTCTGTCAGACAAACATCAAGTTAAATTTAGACTGGCCTGCCAGCTTGAGTGCTGAAGCACCCAAATTGCAAACCATAATGCCAGTGGCACTGCTGCTGGCATGACGGTTTGGAACTAATAAGGAGATCTGCCATTGAGTACCCATTAGCCATAATCGAGCATAGGCAACTAGCAAAATATCAGGTAAGCACAGCTATAAACCCCAAGAGTTGTTGGAATATTGGCGGAAGGGGTGGTTTGGATTCTAATATTTTAATTGGAATTTTAGGTAAATGGATTTATTAGAAAAGATAAAGGAAGAAAATTGACCAAAAATTTTCTCAGTGCAATGCAACTGGATAAATAGTGTTTGATTGTAGTGAGTCCAAGAAGGGAATGGGTCCCTCTAATCTGACCTATTCTGGAAAATTTTATGGGGAAGGGGGCAGATAATCATAATTGAAATTGACATTGAAAGATTTGTTGGCAGGCGAGTTACTGGATTTTTGACCTAAAATGCCTGAACTGAGACTCAACTGCAATTCCATCAATTGGTGAAAACCATTTGTCCCAACAAGCAACGAGAATTCCCCAGGACCACTCCACATATGGGCGGTCCCAATTGGTTGGAAACAGGTTTGGGATGACCAACCTGCCATGCCTGGTAGCTGAGGCATTTGTTTGGTCAAATGAGTTAAATCAGCTACAACTCCTAATTCACTCAATAGGGTTTCCAAAATATCTGCGATCATTCCCAGAGATACCATCTGCACATCAGGGATTGTTCCCGACGATTTTGAGGGGTGCTTTGCATTAACAATCATAATTCTGGCTGTGTCAAAACCATCAGCACTTCAGTCCAGTAACTCGCTACTTGTCCTTCTTTGACTATATGTTTTCCAACCTTTGGGCTTTAATCCCATTGGTATCATACCTTTTAACTTTGATTTGGTAATCTCAGTGCAGATTTACTTAATCCAAAAGACAAGTTCAGCCAAGGTGAGTGAGGGTACTGGGGGAGGGATCCGAAGAGGGAGAGCTGTTACCCAGCACTTGTCTACCACATGGGCGAGGTTGCCCTGGGTGACGAGGGGTACAAACACCCTCTTTAAATCCTTTTCTATTTGGAAATGGAAAGATTGACCTATCACACATAGGGGAAGATCCCCTGGACTTACATTTTCTTAGTATATACCATTTATCTCAATTTTATTTCTTCTGTGTACCAGCAATCACTCATTTTACAATAGCAGTTAAGAGTTTTATACTCCTTTTTTCTGGTAAATTGTCCAATCCTGTGCAAATTAGCACCAGAGAGCTTTACTTCTGCCAGAGCTTTGACAAGTGGTGTTCACTACAAGGGAACCTGTACACCACAAAATACAACAAAAACAATGGAGGTTGGTGGGATCAGTAACCCTAAGGACTTCCCACAGAAATAAACCCCCGACTAGCCACTATGGTTCTACAGCTAGTTAGTGATTTGTCTCTCCTCAAAAGGCTTAAGCAGCACTCATTCTAAGGCCCTTATGAGGTTTCCCCTGGTATTCATAAACCCCTTTTTAAGGACAAGTTTACCCCAGGTGAGGGAAATTTTGCTTCTTTCCTCTTTATGTATGAAGTTGCTATGGAAGGGGCAACAGACCATTGTAAAATCAAGTACCTCCTTCCCTTCTTGAGTCATGGCGCTCAAGAGATAATGGTTTCTCACATGGCCACCCTCAGCACCTGGGCGGAGGTGAGATATGCACTCATTGATAATTTTTCTCTCTACAAAGTTTGAACAGGCAAAAACAGATCATTATAAGCCTTAGCCTGCAACAGGGTAATTCATCGCTTCTTTTTCTGAACGCTTTTACAATAAAACTAAAGCCTTATTGCTTGAAAAAATGCTACCATTAAACCATGCTATTACGGCTATCTTGGCTGGCTTGGCGTCCCATCCCTTCTTGGCAATGCATTTCCTTTATGTAATGCGCTCATTTTAAAAATTTACGAGATATCAAGGAAGCCTTGCTAGAGGTGGCTGATATATATGAACTTGATCTTATGCAAGGGTCTCTGAGCCAAGCATCTACGCCGACTAGTTTAGTTTCTATTACGTCTGCTTCCCTCTGTAAACCTGCTCTTACAGAGCTGCCATCAAAAACTACTTTTTATTCCCATAACAATAATCAGATGATAATGGCCGTGATGAGGCAGTACTCCCCCTTGTCTTCAGTTCAAAAAGCTCAATTGGTGAAAGAAGCCGTCCCTTTGCTTTGCCATCCTTTTCCTCAGAGAGGCCATCCCAAGTAGTTTCAAAGCCTGATCTTCAGCCTAAACCCCTTTCTTGGGTACCAATCTCCCTCACTAACAATGAGTTAAATGACCAGGTCACAAAAGCTAAACAACCTGTTTCACCAAAGCTTACTGCAACTGATAGACCCAAAGTTAGGGTAATAAAAGCATTCACGCCCACAATGCTACCTCCCTCGACCTCTTATCCAGCTAACTCTAGTCTGAACCCCGTCTTCATGAGGAAGCACAAACCCACTACTTTGAAGGTCGAAATTCAAGCGTGACAATTCCAACGCCTCCCCCAAAAGTTAGTAAGGTGAAGGAACAACTCCAGGACCTATCCTGCCATAAGGGAAGCCCTGAACCTACCTCACCCCCTATGGGATCCCTAAAGTGCATTGATAATTACTCTCTGATGACAAATCTGAAAACGGTGAAGATGTGGGTCATTATGTTTAGGAGACCCAAGTGAAGTGGAGGTACCCTGCCGATTAAACCTGGAGAGAGTGGATTGGGATAAGATCACTTACCAAACTTATCTCCGGCAAGTGTTGAGGGGTCTGGGGGTTATGACGCTGCCAATAACGCTTACCAGCTCTTTGCCACTTATTCAATCTACCCAGTGTTCATAACCTGAAATCAATGTAAGAAAAGTACCCTGAAACTGCTAAAAGACTTGCCTCTACTCTCCATCTCAAGGAGGTCCTCGCTCTTACCCCCAAATTGGGTGTAACTTTAACTAAAGTGGAGGTTGTTGTTAATAGAGTTCAGGTCAGGACTATTATTGACACTGGGTCTCCTGTGAACGTTGTTTCACCTAAACTTATGAAAAAATAAAGTTGGTCTTGACCTTGACTTTACACAAGAGTTGAAACGGCGGGGTCAAACAACACTTGCGCCATTGGAGCCTACTCTTATCTGCCCATTAGTTTTGGGAAGATCATCTTGTCAGCTCCTGCGGTGGCCTTGGAAAACAATACCTATGATCTACTCATTGGTACCCAGTTCATGCTTAAATATGAAGGGGTTATTAACTTGAATCAGGGCTATCTCTCCTTGCTTAACTACGAGGTTCTTCTGATTCTGACAAAATGATGTGCTTAATAAAAAGGAGTATGCTTGCACAGTTGAGTTCCCCTCTTCCGCCTTATCTTTACATTACACCATGGCAGGACTGCATACAAAAATGTTTCCTTAATCAGTGGATGACCTTGAGGATATTTTTTTATGCTTCTGAAGGGGTAGCAATAAAAGCGGGTGAACAGTGGGTAGTTGAAACTAAGATTACCTTACAAATCCACCACAACTTCTTAATGAACCTAACCAGCATTGACGATGTTAGCCTTTTTGAGCCCAGGAGTTTTTCCAGGCGTGCTATACCTTGCCTATCAACGACCTATCAACCTCCTGCTAGGGAATCTCACCAGTAATGATATAATGGTAATAAAGCATCAGGAGATCGGGAGAGGCATGCTGATTTCCCTTTTGGGAATATAACAAGTTCACTGTATTGGATCTATGGCTGATATGGGATTAACCGCCAACCAGTTTTTATGTACCCTACCTTCCGTTCATATCTCCGATGAACTAGCCCTAGCTGAGCTGGATAAATTCCAAGACTTACTGGAGTCCTATAGCGACATCTTCTCTACCTCTGACACCGACTATGGGCACATAAAGGGTTGAACTCATACCATTGATGTTGGTAATGCTCGCCCTTTCCGCTTCAACCCCTATCATAAATCCAAAGTTGAGGAGCTACAGATGAAGAGGGAGCTCAAACAGCTTCTGGAAGCTGGGTCGTTGGTGCCTCTCTCAAAGCCTTTGGTCGTCTCCGCTCCTATTGATAAAGAATAAAAATGGAGGTCATAAGATAATGATGGACTACTGTAAACTGAACAACCTCATGAAGAAGGACACCTACCCTATCCCCGCATTGACAACGCTCTTGTTCAGCTCTCTGGATCTGAATTCTTCTTTTCCATGGACTTAAATAGCGGATACTGGAAGATGGACCTTTCTATACAGGATCAGGAGAAGTGCGCCCTTATCTGCAATGAGGATTTGTTTCAACCCACTTGTCTCCCTCAGGGGTTTTGTAATGCGCTTGCTACTTTCCAAAGGTCAATGGATCACATTCGCCAGGACCTTGAGCTGAGCTGTGTGATCGTCTATCTTGATGACATCACAGTCTTTTCCAAGTTGTTCAACGAGCATCTCACGATTTCAAAGGAGGTGTTTCAACGCTTGGGGGCATGCAACATAAAGCTGAAGCCCTCTAAATGTACTTTCTTCCAAAAGAAATTGGATTTCCTAAGGCACGCCATCTCATAAGATGGGATACAACCTCTACAAGGCAAAGTTGTAGCAATATCCAAGATGCCGGCGCCCAAAACCCTTCATGACATCCAGGTATTCTTGGAGAATGGGTACTACCATCAATCTATCCCAAAATTTGCCCATCTCAGCGAACCCCTTGTCCGCCTCTTGGCTAAAAACATTCCTTATCATTGTTGTGCTGAACAAAAAGCCGCGTTCGAGACCCTGAATTAGTTGCTGCAACAAAGACCCATCCTCCGTCAACCTGATTATGGCAAGCCCTTCATGTTGTTCATGGATGCCTCTGACTATGCCGTTTAAGATGTGTTGTCTCAGTTGGATGAAAATGGTGTCAATCATCCTGTGTCCTACTTCAGAAAAATACTTTCAAAATCTAAGCGCAACTACAGCATCACTGAGGAGTGCCTAGCTGTACTGCTCGCTGTCAAATAATACCGCCCTTTTCTATATGGGACATAATATAAAGTAATTACTGACCACGCATCCTTGAAGTGGTTGCAGAATATGAAAGATCTTACTGGGCGGATGGCTCTCTGGGCTTTTAAGCTCCAACACTACGATATGACCATTGAGCATTGAGCTGGGATGCGCCATATGAACGTTGATGGGTTGACGCGGTTGCCTGTCCTTCATCTTGACAATAGCAAAGCAGAGAGGTTGCATGACCTCCTAATGACTCCTGATGAGTGGGCTGATGAAGATGAACCAGTATAAAAGATGTTAGCATGGAACTCCCACAACAAAAAAGGTGGAGAGAGGGAAGCTGTATAAGAAAGTAGGAGTAAATTGGTTGCTCTATCTCCGGCTATCAGAGCGAGTACTGTCATCTGGAGTCTCACACTATCATGGGGCATGGAGGAGTGTGCAAAACCTACAAGTGGGTAAAAGAGCGATACTACTGGGAGGGAATTATGGATACCTTAACTAAAGTTTTGGATGACTTTTTGACTTTTAAAAAACAATTTA
Source organism: Massospora cicadina (assembly GCA_022478985.1). Lineage (NCBI taxonomy): Eukaryota > Fungi > Entomophthoromycota > Entomophthoromycetes > Entomophthorales > Entomophthoraceae > Massospora > Massospora cicadina. The sequence continues at coordinate 39,806 of JAKSZP010013525.1, forward strand.
GCTTCAAGACCCAATATCAATATCAACCTAAACGCCTCAACAACCTTTCCACACCATAAGTTTGGATGTGTTAGGCTCCCTACCTCAGACCACCGGAGGTATTATTACATCATGGTTGGAATTGGCGATTAAAAAAGGGGTCGAAGATGTTGCTCTCCCCGCTCAGACTCTAAGGCCACTGCCACCTTCCTACAACAATATATATTTACGCGGCAAGATTACCCAGGACCTCCTTTGTGATAATGGGAAAACTTTATCTTTTGAGTGTTAAAGCTCCTAGCCAGCTCCATGAGAACACAACAACTCTTCTCAGCCCCTATTCCCCATCCACCAATGGTGCCTCTAAAAGAACAAATGGGACCCTGGTCTCTATGTTTGGAAAATGGCCAACTCTGACCCTCTTCACTGGGATCCTTACTTACGTAGTGCTTTCTTGGCCTACCATATCATTTAACACCAGATCCTTAAGATGTCTCCATTTCATGTGTTGCACAGCCGAAACCTGAAGTGACTGCTTTACTAGCTAAAGATGGTTTCTTATATAGGACTGATCTGGATCAGGTATGAAGAAGTTGGCGCAGCACATCATCCAACTACAGTCTGAGGCAATGACTAATTTAGCAAAGACAGTCACTAAAGAGGGCCAAGTGACCAATGAGCTCTGGCCATCATTCCCTACCTTCCAAGTGGCAGACTTGGTACTCTACTATTACAACTAAATCATGCCAATAAAGGAAAAGCTTGGATTCATCTGATCGGGCCTTTCATAATCACCTATATGCGAGGGGATGAGTATTCAATTAAGTCCCTTGCTTCTGAAATTACAATTTATCAAGTGCATGGACATTTCATGCGACCTTAATCCCCCTACCACTCTAGAAGGGGGTAATGTCAGACAATTACAAATCTGATGCATCAAAGAGCGTGGTTTGGAGGTAAGTGATAAAAAATTGGCCAAAAGACCCTGGTCAATTCCCGGTGGAACCCTCAAATTGGGGTAACACTTCTAATAATAATTGGGTAAGCAAAATGAGTTTGTTCAATTGGATTGCATCAAATTGTTGGCTGAATTTGGGGAATTTATCGTAAGCTCCTCTCCAGGCCACTTCCATTTTAGTACAGCATACACCATAGAGACTGCCCCTTTTATAGGGTTGGAGGGGTCCAATAAAGTGCAACATTTTTCCAGCCCACTGATTGGGTGAAATACATTTAAAAACCTTACCACATGGACTTAAATTTATCTGCCCTCCATTAGCCATCTTGTCGCTATGTAGTGAAGCTATCAAACTCTTAAAGGGCAAATATCAATTTTCCTTATTTGGACTTTACTAAGCAATCCAAACTTTGAGCCTCGACACTTTACATACTAAGTATTGACTTATTAAGAGGGTTTGTTAGCTTTACCCCGCAGATAAAACTAATTAAACATATAAAGCTCAAATCCCTGTTTTCTTAGTAGATAACACTTATCCCATTTTTATAATTTCAGTGGTAACAGCAATCCCCTGTTTTTACAATAGCATTTAAGAGTTTTATACTTTTGTTTCTGTTAAATTGTCAAGTCCTTTGCAAATTAGCACCAGAGAGCTTTACTTCTGCCAGGATTTTGACAACTATTATTAAAATTAGATTAAAAGTAAAACCTATTAATATAGATATTAATACAATAACTCTATTTACATTTTAAAATCTTTATTACACAATCTCACTTTCAAGAAATTTATTAAAAAATAAAACATAAGTTTACTTCTCCACTCGCTGCAACTCCACTCACAGATGTCCTTGGCCCCTTTACCTGCTGCTCCTGGGTGGGGCAGCATTAAAACTACCCCATGTGTTTTCGCCTGGCTGAAAAATGCTTATGACTTGGCTCATCCAGTCTACCTAATTCTTTGGGTCATTTTATTCCTCCAAGACCTCATTTTGCACCATAGTTGGGTCCATCCAACTTTCTTTCACCCCAGTGCCTTCCAATGCTCTAATCTTTGCTTCTGTCTTCATGTTTATATAGGCGCTTGTTCCCATAAACTGACAAGGCGATTATAGAGCTTGCTTTGGCTACCTTTGCACCAGCTGGATTTATTGATTTTCGGCCTTTTAAGAGCTACTTTTTCTTGGGTTCTCCTCTGAAGATGATGCTGATGCAGCTTCAGCTACCCCATTAATTTTTATAAAAACTCTCATCCCCACAACTCGAACACACCTCCCTACAGATTCTATGATGGTGATATCTTTGCGAACCTCTCTTTGCATCTCCTGGCCCATGTTTATATGATGCATAGATGATAGAGGATTTGGCCTATAGTACTAATCCTGTTCTTCATTTCTTTGTACCTACTGGTGCAGAGCAACTTGCCGCCCCTTGTGCCACTGCTACCATAAATCCATACTATCCCACATGGCCCAGCAGATTCCTCCATGTACTTACCTATCTTTGGAACCTAATTATTGCTTTTGGGCTAGGGTCTACAACAGCTTAAACGTTTGTACCAACTGTTTTGCCCTTGACCATAGCAAGAAAACCTGCCCCTGTACCACTGACACCACCTCCACTCCTTCTCTGCAGACATGGTGTCTGTTTCTGAATGAGGCATATTGCTTCCCTCTCCACCCCAAACCACTCAATTAATGGTCCAGAGCAAAGCTACTACACTCACCAATAACTCCAGTCTCTGACGACCCAAAGTTGCATCTACCAATCAGGGTCAGGATTAGGCTACTGTACCCACCCAAAATAAATCATAAATTCCCACCCAGACCCAATTTACCACCAATGGCCTTAATTCATTTAAATAAATCCTTAGGAACTATTGGTTGAAGTTAATTTACGGCTGAACACATTTTGTTCTTTCCCCAATGAAATTGACTTTAATCAATTTTTGGATTCTTTTCTGATTAGCAATCTAACCATAGGCAGTATATTCTTAAACGAATACTGTACCATTTCATAGTGGCCATCATCTGGCAGTTGCAACAGCCTCCTCCCCTGAAAATATTAGACTCTGGGATGCCAATTTTCAAGTTGTCAGCATGCTGGCACAGGGTTTACCAAGGTCAGCTTTCTCCAGACTTCCCACACGTCACCAGGACTGAAATCACAGGATTATACAAAGCGGTCAATGAATCTGTAAAAGCGGTTTACCTGCGTTATTTGATTCTCAGAGATGAGCAGATCACCCCTGAACAAGCCAAAAAGCTGTCCTGCCTACCTGAACACCGCTTGACTGCTGGGAACCACTTCATTAATCAGTTTAAATACATCTAAACAGCCTAACTTGCTTCAAACAACCCAGTTTTTGTCCATATCGCACCTCACTATGTGGATGCCCCCACGCCTTTGCTTTCTGTAGTAGTTATAGTCAGAAAACGCCTAGGTTTTTACCAAAGCAAATCCTGGTCTCCTTCCCCCTCCGCCATGGTTTGTTAGTGGTTAGCCTTTTCCTACCTGGTTGGTGTGTTTCTATTCATTTTTGTTTCATTATGCTTTCTGAGCGTTTTGATTTGTTTAGATTTTTGTTTTATTCTTTGGTATATTTTTTTAGTACTAGATGGTCATTCTTTGGTATATTGGTATGTCCGTCCCACGGTCAGCTTACCTCAATTTAAAATCTAAAATCCAAGACAATTGACAAATAAATACTATATTCCTACATGATTGAAGCACTTTTAATTAATAATTTTATTAAAATACACCTGTTTACATTATCATCATCTGTTACTTTTTATTGAAATTCCTACTCATGTGTAAGAGTTCCAGACGCGGCCATTAGGATTGATTAATTCATACACCCTTCTGGTCAAAGAAGTGTGCCAATCTGCATGCCTGATTCTGGCCAATATTTCCATCTTATGGCACACCCTTAATGAGCTCTGTGTGGCCATTGTTGTAAGCTCAACACCGCTGCCATCAGGTTATACAGGACATTGCACCCCTTTTAAACAAAGAAATGGAATTTCCTCAAGCACTACCGCTGGAAAGGATAGTGGACATGGCCACACCCTTGATGAGTAATGGTGGACGTCGCCCCCCTAAATACGCTTACCCTGACCCCAAGCTAGTGGGTTTTATGACCCCTTCATCACTACAGAATCTGCTTAGCTGTACATAAACAAGATTATGGTACCGCTTTCAAGAGATTTGCAATCACATTAATGAATTGTAATTGATTCCCTGAAAGGGGCGAAGTCACCACACATAATAAAGGGAAAACCCTAAATGAATAATCAATCACCTCTTGGATGCAACCATCAAAAATCTTGTGTGGATGAAGCAACCCCATAAGATATCATATCAGAAATTTCAGCAATTGCAAAATTATCAAAAACTCTTAAGTCAAAGCGTCGCACAAGCCATCCATTGTACCAGTTATGGAGGTCCCAGAGAACAATGGAAGTCTTTTTTTTTAGTACTAGATGGTCCAAAACAATGGAAGTCTTTTAGAAAACAACTATGGACAAGAACCTGGTATCCCTGGGAATATTGGGCAACCACCTTGTTTTCATAGAAATATGCGAATCACTCCCTCAATGCCAAGTAAAAACCTAGCGCTCTGATTATAGTAGAGTTCCGGGCTATTTTTTACTTTCCTTGATAAAACAAACACTAAAGAAAACTCAGAAAGTTTAGTATTATTAAGTTTAAAGACATGTCCACTCCAACGAAAATGCCTCGACTAATGGAGAGCTCCACTCATTATTTCAGTGATTGTGGTGGCCATTTCATTGGTATTCTCCATGTTAGCATTTTTATAGGGTATCCAAGGAATCCACCTCAGGGAGCTGTCCATACAACCTCCCACCTAAGGGTATGCAAGCATCTTTCCCACCATAGCTAAACAGAAAAAGATCAATCTGTTCCACCACGCTCAAGACAAGTTCAAGTAAAAATTTACAACAGAATGAAACGCCGATGAGAATACTGGAAGACTTTAAATCAGAGTGATGGCAACTACGTCCCACTACAGGTGTGCATTCAGACCAATCCTAACTTTGTACCCTACTAAGGATGGCAGGCACAAGCACCCCCACATAGAAAAAATGGTTTCTCATCATCACAAGAGGAATGAAAAACTTTTTCTAGTCATAAATCTAGTGGTTAGAATGGGATTGATGCTTAAAGACTGATAAGTTTTGCACCTTTCCTAAGCGAATCTTACTCCTGAATCCTCAGAATGGTGATGCCCAGCATACTATGGATGCTATTATGGGTATTGGAGTAATTCCAGAAGAAGCCAAGTCTTTCCTTGGCACACTAAAGGTATGACATATAATACAGACACTTAACGCTGCAGTTATGTTGATGGCCCATGACCTGTTCTATCTAGGTCAGTTGACAGCTGAAAGAAGCATAAGTGTCCTTATGCGCGCCCCCATGACATGATAGTCCTGGATTACACTAATTAGAGTTATTAAACAAGTGCTCCTAACATGGGAATCACAACAAATCTCCCCCTCAAGCACTCAAGCCTGCAATGTGATGGTGATAGGTCTCACCTCTGCCCTCAGATGAGGTATCCTGGTAGGTGTTAGGAGTTATGGCCAAACTAATACTATGAGCTACCCTAATGGGCAACACTGAGGTCCCCAAAGAATAGCAAATGTTGGTCCTACTTGACACCCTACAAGGATAGGCAATAATATGGTCTCACGCTGTATTTTACCAGAATTCTCACTTATAAAAGCCCCACCCTCTCTCTTCACAATCATTTCATCAATGATAGCCACCCAGCGTCAAGGCTGCAACTTATATACTCCTTATTTAACTGACTAGCCCTTGATCCAAACTCAGACAACCATATCATGACATTCCACCAACTAGTTGATTCCCTTCAAATCCAAGAGGTTATTGCCATTACCGCTTTATGAACCTCCCTCAACCAGGGGGTGGTTTCTCACATGGCATGGTACAATGGATCTCAGAACTTGGAGAAAGCATATGTACTTGCTCAACAGGATGAGGCCTTCCCATTATTAGATAGAATAGGATAACCAACCACTGAGACCATACCGCTAGCCAAACAGACCACCCTTGTCCACTCACAATGAGAGCGTGCTTATGCTATTGAATGAAAGGAGAAGACATCTGAATATGGAGATAAGGGATTGTGCAACTCGCCAATGGAGCATTGTAGCCAAACATGGCAGAAGAAACCCTCAGCAGGCTACAAACCTACATGCATGGCAGTGCTTGCTTTCTCCCTCTATGCTCCCACATGGCTCAATTCAGTAAAATTTCGAGTTAGTGCCTTCCTCTCCCACGACCCAAAAAACACACTCAGATACTTCATGTGACAGCCAACCATGACTATAATCAAGTGGCCACCGCAATCTACTACATTTCACCCCCAGAATTCGTTGGTGCAGCTCAATATCCAAAGGCCAATCTCATGAACCTCACGGTTGATTTGTCCAATAGACCCCTGGAATGCTCTATACTAATACCCAGAGGCCCTGACGGTGTTTCTTTACCAATACAAAATGATGTAATGGATTAGTATATATAGTTACTGGAATGAATTGGTGAAAAAACAAACATACACTATTGTCAGACCCAGAAGACCCCACTTTGGCCACGGTATCCCACGCCTGAGCTGCAGCAAAACCCCCCAATTCCTCAAGAAATCCCAAGACCATAAAAAGAAGGCCACAGAGATCGATACAAACCCCAGCTTATGCACTGTAAATAGCTTTAAAAACCTTATCTGTGTTTATTTATTATTTATTGTGTATATCACAATAGGTTCAAGGCGCGCTTTAATAAATGCGTTAGTGAATAACAACATGTCATGAATTTTGCAATCCACATCATTGGGTGCTCTTAAGATGTGTTAGGATTAAAGTATTAGGACTGCTGATTTTTGCTCTTTAACCCTCATTGGCTACCTTTTGCTACCAGTATGAGGAGCAAATTACCAACCACTATACAACAATTTCACTTTAGTCAAATTAACAACACCAGTAGGTTATGCCCTGTAAACTTACCCAGGGGGCCTAGACCCAACCCACGCCAATCCCAGTCCGTAATGGTTAATCTTCAGTCCTCAGTCCCTTGTTGTAAGTTATCTGGTTGGTAAGTTAACATAAAGTTCCTAGTAGCTCCAGTTATGGGAGTGGTGGCGTTAACCACTCCTTAAATGCACTCACCCAGCATCTATCTGTGGGTACCTTTGAAAACTATTCTTTAATTTAAAGAATAAAAATAAACTTAAAGTAATAAAAAGGCAGGAGAAAGGAAGATCTTTATTCCAAATGGAATTAGGGTGTTTATACTGAGGCGTCAAATGGAAAATCCTATGCCAGCCTTTTAATAGTTATCACTACCTTAACCAAAAATTTTAAAATATCACCCTTTAAAAATTGTCGACATTAACTGCTGGCAAACATAAATTGTCATCTCTGGCATCAATTGCGAGTTAATCTTAGTAAATTCTTACTATAAAATCACTATTTATCCTTGGCGTCGATTTCCCAGTATATTAGAATACTATAAATATATTGGCAATTTTCCCTGATGCTTTGGAGAAATGACAGACAAAAAAGAGCTCATTTGGATTTTATGAAGAGCTGAATCAGGGATGAAATAAGAAAAAATTAAAAGCAGGTTGAAATTAAGTAAACTAGTTGTAAAAAGTACTCAACTTTGTATAAAAGATAACTTAGAATCAACAAAAATAACTGATCTTGTAAAAAATTTCAGCTCGGCGCTTCTGGTAACTTTATCAACCTCAAAGTGGCCCAGGACTTGGACCTAATGGCTACCATGGGGGCCCAGTCATGGTAGCTTCACAAGTATATGTTTACACTGTCCTATGTGAGCCATTACTCTTCTCACCCACTAACACTGATTCCATGCTAATTTCTCGTCAATTCAAAACCTAATCTACCCCATGATCTTAGGTATAGGCTGGTAGTACCAACAACTAGTATCTATCAACCTTGAGTGGACCACTTTCACCTTCACAAACTTCTATCACGTGGGCGAAATTCATATGCTCCCTACCCTGATGGAAGTCAATGCAATTGTGGCAACTTTGAAATACTACTCATTTAATAGAATAGTTGAACTACCCAAGATGTCCCATATTCTTGAACCCCTTTAAGGAAATCTTTGACGTTAAAGGTGCAAATTATCTGCCATCCACTCCAAGTTCAACTCAGAATTTTGCTTGGTGGTTAACCACATTAAGATAAACTGTCCACTCTACCCCTATACCTCTGTCAAAGGTCAAGCCTTAAACTTGAATCAATGAAATGTTAGCCAAAGGATGACTAATTAATTAGACATTTACAACGCCGTCTACAGTGGCGTTTTCCCAGAAATTGAGTGGCTTCCTGCAGCCATGAATGGACTACAGCCACTTAAACAACTTTTATATCCTGATCCTTATCTATCACTGCTTGATGCTGCTATCTCACAAGAAATGCAAAGTCTAAGGTATTCACAAAGCTGTATCTGGTGAATGCATTCTATCAAGTCAGAGTAAAAGAGGGGCAAGAATTGAAGATGGCCAACTGAACATGCCATGGCATATACCAGTTCAAGGGCATGCTGTTTGGTTTCAAAAAAGCACCTTCCGTAATTTTAAGAGTCATTTACCATGCGCTGGAAGATCATCATTTTATGTGCGCTATGACACATGTTAATGACATCCTGGTTCACTCCCCACAACCAAACATTATGAAAAGGACTTGGCAGCATTGTGTTGGACAAATACAAGTCTGATAATGTATTAAGAGTGATTCAGGTTTCTTTGAATGACATTAGCCAAAAGACCCAGCTGATTCTCAGTAGAACCTTTTGAATCATTGCAAAACATTTAATAATATTAAACTCATCCAAAAAGCTCAAGTTTGGGTAGCAGGGATATTCTAAATCATTGGCGGAACCAAGGAAGCCATTTGGAGGTCCCTTCTCATCTTACAACTACTCTTGTTCAAGATACACCACAAAGACCAGCCCCTTTTAAAGGGTTGGTTGGGGTCCAACAAGGTAAAAATATTTTCTCGCCTTCTAATTGGACTAAATATATAAAATCTCTCCAACATGGGTACATCTTCCCTTTTGTCACTTCCCCATCTGTCCTCACATTGAAGTGAGTCAAGTCTTAACTGATCCAGTAGGTCAAGTTCTTATAATCCCAATTTTGGATGTTACTAAGGAATTTGAACTTCGAGCCTTGACATCTAATTAAAAGCATTGACTTATTAGAATGGGCTCACTTCTTAAGCCTCTTATTGCAACTAATAAAGCCCTAAAAAATCAATCTTTTATCTTATTTGAGGTTTTTATAATGATGATAAATACGTGGTCAATCCCCCCTAACTTTTATCCTGAAGTTGAGAATCAACTTTTCCTAAAATTGATTTTTGAATTTTAGGTGAAAAACGCACCTGCAAGCTTAAACAAGACACTAAAATCTAACAAATGGTGCTCACTAAAGGGGGCCTGTACACCACAAAATAGATCCCAGAAAATGGCAGCTGGTTGAGAAATTAACCCTCATAACCTTCCCGCTTCTGCGAGTCCAGGTTAGTTGAATTGGAACAACAGCTAGCCAGTGCTTTGTTTCACTTAAACGGATTTAGCAGTGCCCTTCTCAAGGCCCTCATGGGGCCTCTCCTATTATAAAAAAACCCCTCTCAGAGACAAGTTCACACCTGATGAGGACCTTATTGCCTCCTTCCTTTACGTTTATGAATCTACAATGGAAGGAGAAACTAACCGTCAAAAATCCAGTTCATAAGCCATCTGGGCGTGTGGTTGGAGGCAGGTGGATACGCGTCAGCAGTAATGGAGTGCCATATACTGGACAACGTGACGAAGCGAATCGCCTCTCTCAGAGCCCATCCTACTACCCTCACTGGCAGGGTTGTTCTTGCCAACTCTATGCTCCTATCCAAAGTCTGGTTGGGAGCCCACGCCATCCCCTTCTCCCCAAGCTTCTTCAAATCCCTGTATGCTTTGCTACAAGGTTGGCTTTGGTCAGGCCGCCCTCCACCAGTACGGCTAGAGGTCATGTTTGGCCCTCATCATCATGGTGGCATGGGCCTACTTGACTTCAAAGCCCATGCCGCCATGATCCTGGGCACCTGGATTGCGGCCATCACTGCTCCTACACTCCCATCCCAACACTGGTCCCGCGCAGCCCGCTCCAACTTCTCCCGAGCCTTGGCCTCAACAATCCATCAGACCCCCACTCCCTGATGAAATACCTCGCATCACACACATCAGCCACAAGTCCTCACGGGACCAAAACCCACTACAAACGAATCCTACTCTCCATGCGAAGCGCAGAGTGGAGAATTCGTATTAGTGGACATACAACCTGAAGAGGCCGCCCCTCTCCTCAGTTCACACAAGAGGTACAGGGGCTACCCATCCATGATGGCGTGACCCCCATTCGACCCCAAGTCCTATCCAGGGTGGACTACCTGAACATGATGGACATCCCTTATTCCACTGAGACCCAAAAGACTATCTGGAAATACGCACACCATCCTCTGTTGCAGCCTCAAGTCCGCTCCCATGTGTGGCGCTGCCTGAGGCGGGTGTATCGTACAGCTGAGCGCTCTAATGCTTTACACTTATCCTGTGTCATGTGTGGCCAGTATGGAACGCTGTTTCACCGCCTAGAGAAGTGCCCCACCTCTAAAGTAATATGGCGCGAAGTCCAACGTCTGCTAGGCCAGGATCAAACACATCCCTTCAGTCTGTCAAGAGATATGTTTGCTTCATCAATGGCCTCCCCCTCCCACCCTCCCTCCGTGCTCTGGTGGTTGCAATCGCCATGTGGACTATCCACACGATTGTCTTGGATGCCATCGCTGGATCCATACCCACCCTCCCTGAAGCTGTCCATAGATTCTGGTCTCATTTGGTGGATCACTTTCAAGCGTGGATGTTTGGATATCTCCCACCGCGTCGCTGACAGCTGGTCTCCTCCTGGTTCCCAGTCTGGTTCATCAAATCAGACCCCTTCCTCCACACGTGCTCAATAGTGGCTACGTCCCCTACACACGTTCCCTCCCCTTCCCATAAGTGGCGTTCCCGCTGGCAACAAGAGATAGCATCGCTTCTCTGGGGTGCCTCACCTGGTACTAAGTTTTGTCTCGTCTGAGTCATTTTCGGAAGTGTCCATCCCATGGTCGGCCTTCCCCGCAATAAATCTAAAAAAAATCCAGTTCATTCTTCCCTGCTTGAATCAGATAGCGCAAGAAATAATGGTCCACTACATGGTCAACCTCAGCACTTGGGCGGAGGTTAAGCAAGCGCTTCTTGAAGAATTTGGTTCCAAGCAGAGTTTACATTGGCAAAAACAGGTCTTTATGTGCCTTAGCTTGCACGAGGGAGCATCAAGCTTCTCTTTTGTTGAGCGATTCTATAGTAAATCTCAACCTCTATTGCTGGCCAAACTGCTTCCTCTAGATGATGCTATTGCTGCTATCGTGGCTGGATTGGCGTCTTATCCCTTACTAGCAATGCATATTTTTACAGTTAAACGCACCTTCCAAACCGTACGTAATATCAAAGTGGCTCTTCTAGCAGTGGCTGACTTTCATGAACCTGAACTACTGCAAAGAGCTCCAAAGTGAGAATCAACTCTGACCCCTCCAGCTTCTTCTATAGCTGCCTCCCTCTGGAAACCAGTTTCTGAAGATCTGCAGCAACCAGATACTCCTCCACCATGTGAGAATAGCCAGAAAATACTGGCAGTTATGGGGCCGCGCTCCCTTTAGCTTCATTTTTAAATGCTCAGCTGATCAAGTCAAATATTACTTTGCCTTGGTTTCCTCTAACTGAGCAGTCTACTAAGGCGGATAAAAACCACGTCCCTTTAAGCTTCTTTCTTGATCCCCCTCAGCCTCACCTCAGGCTGCCCAAAATTCAAAACCTGCATTCATAGGGCAGCCCAAGCCTGTCACTTCTAAGGCAAAAGGAAAAGCCATTCCACTTCTAACACCTCCCCCAAAAGTTGGTGCAGCTACGATGCTCCCTTTAAAAGTCAAAAGGGTAGATGAGCGCCAAAAAGTCCTCCCCTGTGAGAAGATCAAGCCAGTTTTTCATCCCCCTCTTGTAACTCGTTGAGGTGCATTAACCATCCCTCTGGAGACGAGTCTGAAGGGCGTGGTGAAGATGCAGGCTATTATGTCCTGGGAGCCTCAATGGAAGATCAGATTCCAGATAGGTTGAGGCCTGAAAGAATTTATATAGTCATGATAATCCGCCAAACCTATCACCATCAGTTGTTGAGGTTTTCAGAGGTGATTGATACCGCCAGTGATGCTGACCAGCTTATTGGTACAGTGATCTGATCTACCCCAGCAGGTTCACACCCTCCAATATATTAAAGAAAAATACCCTGCGAAGGCTCAACGCCTTGCCACCACTTTCTAATTAAAGAAGGTTCTCGCCCTCCCCCTACTTTTGGTAGCACAATAACCAAGGTAGAGGTGGTCATCAATAAGGTGTGAGTCCACGCCATCCTCAAAACAGGTGTCTCAGTGAACGTGGTCTCTTCAAAGCTCATCATGAAACTTAAGTTGGCGGCTGACCTGACTATTTACAAGAGTTTAGAACTGAAGGGCCTAACAATATGCGAGCTATTGGAGCCTACACTTTTCTACCCATAAAAATTTGAAAACTCCTACTGTCTGCCCCCGGTGTGGCTTTAAACAATAACGTATATGCCCTACTCTTTGGCACTTAATTCATGATTGAGTATGACGGAATCATTTATATGAAACAGAAATTCTCTATCTTTTTAATTATGAAGTTCCCCTGGTCTTTACTAATGATGGACCTAAGAAAAAGAATACACATACGTCGTTAAAATCCTTCCTCCTCCCTCACTCTTAATTATTTTCATGGTCCCATGACATCATAGTGGGGACCAACCCCAAGGATAAGGCTGGGCACCAAGAGGCTCAGAAGGTGAAATTACAGGACCTCCCAGACCTGAAGCATACCCTAGACCAACGCTGTGTACGGGCAAAATATGCCCAGGTTGGTACTAGTGGGATGCCAAATGCACAGCCCCTTACATCAGTCCAGGCATTAAAACGGATGGTCTACCAAATTAATGCAGACGGTTCCATTTAGTTTGTCAAGGAGCGGGGTTCAAAATCTATTCCATTTATGAAACAAAACGTTTGGGTCAAATCCAACTTCAATAAATCACTTGAGTGAAGTCAGTTTCAGCTTATTCAACTAATTTGGATGTAGCGTTACCCTATTGGTGGGTCAGTGCTTGGGCACACTGCAGAAAACCCCATATTCCCCATCCAAGTTTAAATATGTTTTCCCCAACCAACATTCCTTGTTGGTCGACTTCCCAAATGAAATTCCCCCATTTTTACCATTTTTAAATGTTATTCTGACCGATCCTGTGTGTGAACCCCTTCGATAAGGTCTTGCACTCCAATAAACTTGCCATTTTGGACACACTAAGATTATCACCTCGTGCACCATTGGTTCATCCAGGTACCCTCAACCTGGGTCATTTACCCCTTCTCTCAGTGTGCACCGCGACATTTTTGGCTGGTTATTTATCGCATTTCTTTGCTTGAGTTATTATTGCTCCAGCACCCTCTGCTGGGCAATAATGAGTTTTATTCTAATGGCTAGTTCCCTAGCGTTGGGCCTGTGCACTGAGCACTACCACGCTGGGAACAGGAGAGTTATAGACACTCTCCTTAAACTTATACACATCGGGTAGAAACATAAAAAAGCTGCCTGACTTTGTGGATACTTAAGAGGGCATTACATTGCATGCATCAGAGGCGGTAGTATTCAACACGGATGAACAAAAGATGATAGACACCTAGATTACTATGCAAATCCCCCGCAACTGCTCTCTACACTTAACAAACATTGATGGAATGTGCCCTTTGAAACCTCGGGTATTGCCAGGTATCCTAGACCCTGCCTACCAGCGACCCTTCAATCTTCTGTTGGGGAATTTTACTAGCAAGGATATGGTTGTAAAGAAGCATCAGGAGATTGGAAAAACTCTGCTGATTCCAATTGAGGACATCCAACAAGTCCATTATATTGGGTCTATGCTAGATATGAGAGTACTTACTGACCAAATGATATGCGCTTTGCCCAACTTTCAAATTTCTGATGATCTAATTCCCGCAGAGCAATAAAGTACATTCTTTACTGGAGTCATATAATGACATTTTCTCCAAATCCAATACTGACTATGAGCATATTAAGGGTTGAACTCATACCATTGATGTTGGTGATGCCAAGCCTATTTAATCTAAGCCTTATCAGAAATTAAAAGTTGAGGATCTCTAGATGAGGATGGAGCTTAAACAGTTACGGGACGTGGGGCTACTAGTGCATTCTCAAAGCCCTTGGTCATCTCCGCTGTTGCTCATAAAAAAGAAGAATGGTGGGCGTCAGGTAGTTATGGACTACCAAAATTTGAATAACCTCACCAAAAAGGACAGCTACCCAATCCCACTAATTGACGACACTCTGGCCCAAATCTCTGGGTCCAAGTTCTTTTCCGCCATGGATTTGGCTAGCAGATACTGGCAGATGGACCTTTCTCCACAAGGCCAGGAAGAATGTGCGCTTATCTGCAGTGAGGGTCTCTTCCAACCTACTCAACTACCCAAAGGGTTGTGCAATGCGCTCGCAACTTTCCAGAGAGCCATTTATCACATCTTGCAGGATCTGAAGCTTAGTTGCATAATTGTCTATCTTGACAATATCATCGTCTTCTCCCAAACGTGCAATGAGCACCTTTCTCACTTAAAAGAAGTTTTCCAACGCCTGCGGGCCTCTCACATTAAGCTGAAGCCCTCTAAATGTACATTCTCTCAGAAGAAGTTGGATTTCCTGGGACGCGCCATCTCCCCAAATGGGATCCAGCCTCTCCATGATAAGGTTGAGGCGATATCCAAGATGCTTCCCCCTAAAGCCCTCCACAATATTCAGGTGTTTATTAGGCATGATGGGATATTACATCAATTCATCCCCAAATTTTCTCAGCTCAGTGAGCCCCTCATACGCCTTTTAGCTAAGAACACCCCTTTCAATTGGGGTGCAGAACAACAGTCTGCTTTTGAAACGCTAAAAAAGCTGCATCAGCAACAGCTAATCCTATGCCACCCTGACTATAGTAAACACTTCATTCTGTTGATTGATGCCTCCAACTACGCAGTTGGAGCTACCTTGGGTCAACTGGATTAGCATGGGGTTGATCATATTGTCTCATACACCAACAAGATGCTTTCTAAGGCAAAACGCAACTATAGCGTCACTGAGAAGGAGTGACTTGCTGTTTTGCTTGCTATTAAATATTAAAGCCCTTTCTTATATGGGAACTCATTTGAAGTGGCTACTGACCACGACTCTTTAAAGTAGTTACAGAACATGAAGGATCCTACTGGCTGGCTAGCTCGTTGGGATTTAAAAAGCTCCAGCACTATGATATGACCATTGAGCACTGAGCTTGGACGAGCCATATGAATGTTGATGGGTTGACTTGGCTGCTCATCCTTAACTTAGATAATAGTGAAGCAGAGCGGCTACATGACCTCCTAATGACCCCTGATGCTTGGGAGGATGAGGATGAACCCGTCCAGAAGATGCTAGCTCAACAATCCCGTAACACTAAGGTGGATAATGGGAAACTATATAAGAAAGTAGAGGTGAACTGGTTACCCTACCTCTGACAATCTGAGTGATTACCTGTCATTATGGAGTCTCATGCCATCCTAGGGCATAGTGGAGTGCAGAAAAACCTATGAGTGGGTGAAAGAACACTACTACTTGGAGGGAATCATGGAGACCATCATTGAAGTCCTGGATGCCTGTCTGACACGAAAAAATCAATTCAGCTTCAAAACCAAGTATCAATATCAACCTACTACTCCTCAGCAGCCCTTTCACTTAATTAGTCTCGATGTGGTTGGCCCTCTACCCTAAACTATGGGTGGAAATCGATATATCTTTGTAGGGATTGATCACTTTACCAAATGGGTCGAGGCTGTGGCTCTCCAGCTCGGAAATCCAAAACCACGGCCACTTTCCTCAAGCAAAATATCTTTGCTTGACACGGTTGCCTCCAAGTTTTGCTCTGTGATAATGAAAAAAAACTTCACCTACCGAGTGGTGAAGATCCTCGCTACCTCCATGGGCAAACAACAGCTCTTTCTGCCCCCTACAACTCCTCAACCAATGGTACTGTGGAAAGAGCTAATGAGACCCTGGTAACTATATTACGAAAATGGACTTTTCAGACCCCTTCACTAGGATCTGTACTTACCAAGTTCTCTCATGGCCTACCAGATCAGTTACCACCAGATCCTTAAGATGTCTACATTCTGTGTGTTGTATGGACGGGGACCTGGAATGACCACCTTATTAGCCAGAGACATTCACCAATAGGACTGACCCTGAGCAAGCCATAAAGAAGTTGGTTTAGCTCATAATTCAGTTTTAATCGGAGGCTATGACTAATTTGGCCAAAACTGTCACAAAAGAGGTTAAGCCACTAATGAGCTCCGGCCCCCTCTTCCTTCCTTTCAAGTATCTGACTTGGTGCTATACTACCACAATTGTATCACCCTAGAAGTGAGAAACTCGGGTCTATTTGGGAAGGGCCTTTTGTAGTCACTTACAAGCAAGGGGAGGAGTACTCCATTAAATCCCTTGCTACAGGAGTTACTATCAACTGAGTTCATGGACAATGCTTGCAGCCTTATTCTCCCCCAAACACTCTTTGAGGAAGTGATGTCAGTCAATTAAAAGTCCCTTGTTTTATTTAGAGTGATTTGGGTTTTAATTAAATGACATTGTTCAAAAGACCCTAGCCGATTCTTGGTGGAACCCTTTGAATTGGGGCAATACTTTTAATAATATCAAACCTCAGCCAAAAGCTCGAGTTTGAGTAGCAGGGATATTCCAAATCATCGGCTGAACCAAGGAAACCATTTGGAGGTCCCTCCCCTATTAAAACTACTCTTGTTCAAGATACTCTACAAAGACCGGACCCTTTTATAGGGTTAGAGGGGGTCCAACAATTTAAAAATATTTTCTCGCCTTCTGATTGGACTAAATATACAAAATCCCTTCGACATGGGTACATCTTCTCTTTTGTCACTTCCCATCTGTCCTCACATTGAAGCAAGGCGAGTCTTTACTGATCCAATAGGTCAAATCCTAATATTCCTAAATTTGGATGTTACTAGAAATCTGAACTTCGAGCCTTGACATCTAAATAATAGCATTGACTTATTATAATGGGTTCAATTCTTAACCCTCTGATTGCAACCAATAAAGCCCTAAGAAATCAATCTTTTATCTTATTTGAGGTTCCTATAATTATGATAAAAACGTGGTCAATCCCCCTAACTTTTATCCTGCAGTTGAGAATCAACTTCTCCTGAAATTAATTGTTACATTTAGGTGAAAAACGCACCTGCGAGCTTAAACAAACCACCTAAAATTAACACAGTGGCCGTCTTACAGAGGGAAGGCCTGTACACAAAACCTCAAAATGAGATTTTTAAACTCAAAGTTAGTTCCTGGAGAACCTCATGCTCAAAGGTGGACATGTCTTTGCCCTCTCAAAGATATAAGTATAAAGGTCGTGGTCTACCCCCAATGACCAAAAAGCAGCTCCACAGTTTCTTAGTATTAGTCACTTTCCTGGAAATAAATCTCTAGTAATCTCAAAAGTTGCTGACCTCTCCATCCCAAGATGGGCAAAAACGCGCCATTCATCTGGTTGTAAGGATTCCAACAGGCGTTTGATACCATCAAGGAGGTTTTTATCAATGCGCTAGTCCTGCACCATGCTGATGAAAACAAATTTTTCATCATAGCATGTGACGCCTCCAGAAAAGCTGTAGGGGCCATTCTACTGCAGGAGCACAATGGATGTAAACACCTGATAGCATACTTTCCAGGAAATTTGCCTGCGCCAACTGCTTGTGGGCAATCTATAACAAGGAATTGGCTGTAATTTCCTAGTCAATAAAAATTGGTGATACTTATTACAGGTAGAAAATACATGGTGACTGTGCGCATGGACCACAAATCACAAGAGTACTACTGAAAACCACATGAGCTGGTACATTAACAAACTAGTATGCACTGCGATCTCCTTAATTTTTATTTAATTGTAATTTCATCTGAGGAATGACACACATTCTACGGGACATTCTGAGAAGAAGCCATTTGCCAGACCCAATTCCATTGAAGACACTTTACTGGTCATGTTGATCCCTCAAGAGCAAGTCCTGGCGGAACCCCTAAAGGAATTATCTTCCATAGCTGGTATCGCCCCCTCCGCCAAGCCAAGAGAAATGCCAATCAAGAACATAACTAAACAAAACTTTAACCCCACAGCCCCCACCTTGACCAAAACCTCAAAACAACCCCAATAAACAATATTAAGGTCTCCCTCTTAGAGGCCTTGCTATATGCCCAAACTGAAACTCTAGAAGGACAAGCCCTGGTATACAAGTACTAACAAGGAAACTCCCTCCTGATGATACTCCCAAAAGGAGAGGGTAATCTACTTCCATGACAAAGTATGTGTACACAAAGTTCTACAATCACAGGTCATATGGAAACATCATGGCCCGCTGGCCATGGGCACCCTGGCATGTTAAATGCATTAATTTGATAAAATAAGCGTAGTCTGGAATGGTCTTATTAAAGCATGCCAGCTTGGGTAAAATGCTCCCTCATCTGTGCGCATTTGAAACAGTACAGGATTGGCAAGTACGGACTCTTACTCCCACCCCAACTGGCGGCAGCGCCCTGTACATCAGTATCAATGGACATTATCATGGCCTACCACCCTCACGGATATCTGACATTATTATGGTGGTTGTGTACTGATTCAAAAGATACGGCATATTTACTTCTTTTCTGCAGATAACCATGGCTGAGGGCATGACTCAGCTATTCATGTTCCACATTTTCACCACATTTGGAGGGCCACAAGAAGTGGTGAGCAATAGAGGGTCTCATTTTTAACTCAAATATCTGGGACGCACTATGAAGGGTAATAAAAATTAAAATGTTCTGGTTATCTTCATATCACCCACAATCCAACAGACAGATGAAGAAAACCAACCATTCTCTTGAACAATACCTCTTCTGCTATGCTACTGCCTCCCAGGACACTTGGGCGGACGATATCCCTCTAGCTTAGTTTTCTCATACTACTCCATCCACACATTGATAGGGGATGTCACCACTGTATGTCAACCTAGGCTACAACCTCATTTTTACAATCATCATCTAAATATGCTCTGACATCCCTGCAGCGGATGGATTTGTAGCGCATGACTGAAAGATACACCAACAATTACAGAAGCTGATGACAAAATCTGCCAAGGATTCCAAGTGATTTTCAAATTATAAATGCTGTCCAGCCATAGCTATCATGTTAGTGATCTCATGACTATGGACACAAAGAATAACTATTTCAAGTTATTTTATTAAAAATTGGCTTGCAAAAGAGCCAGCCCATTTATCATCATCAAGGTTCTGCCCAGCGGGTCCTTCAATGTGGAATCACCCTCTCATTGGAAAATCCATACAGCCTTCCATGCCTCCACGCTGTCTCCCTTCTAAGAGGAAAAGCTGGCCTAGGGTAAACTGGTACTGAGAATGAGCACCAAAAATTTGAAGTGGAGGAGGTCTTAGACGCCTGGATGTTCAAGAGGGAAATTCATTATCTGGAGGCCTAAAAATGATATCTGTCATACAAGTAAAGCTGGAACTTCATTAGAGACTTCACCAACTGCTGAGAGAAGATCAAGGACTGACATGAATAAAGGCCCAATGCTCTCACACACCAACTCCTCTCAAGCCTAATGGCATCGCCGCCATCAAACTTTCCTTACCTCTCAATGATACACACTGGTACAGGCCCCCAAGGGGAGTAGACACTGCTCCTCTAGGAAAGGATAATAAGGGTTTACAGTGCGGCCATCAGGATGGACAGGACGTTGCTTTCCTTCTAAATGCATGAAGGTAATATCCACCAATTACTACCACTGGATAGGATAGTGGACTTAACCACAACCTTGGCAAGCGGTGGGTGGCCGCCACCCCTAGAATACACTTGCCCTGACCTCAAGCTAGAGGGATTCCTCACAATCTTCATCATTACAGAGCTTTTCAGGCGTACATAGACACAAGTGAAGACATTTGCCGAGAGATTCTCAAACACACTTGCAGATTGCATTCAAATCCCTGAAAGGGCAAAATCACCATATTTGATTGAGGGAAAACTCCTAAAATGAATGAATCAATCACCCTTCAGATGCAATGATTGAAAAAACTCATGCGGATAAAGCAACCTTAAAGAAGATTGTAACAGAAAAGTTAGGCACTTTCAAAAGTTTTGAAAACCCTCAAGTCAAAGCAAATCATGAGCCAACCACTAATCCAATTCTGGAGGTCCCAGATAACAACAGGGTACTTGAGAAAACATATGGATAAATTCGTGGCATCCCCTCAGATATTCAACTGACATCCTCTTTTCATAAATTTATGTGAGTCACCTCATATGCCAATATAAAAACTAGTGCTTTTCTTACAATAGAGTGATGAATATCTTGTAATTTCCTTAATAATTGACAATACAAAGAAAACGATATATTTAGATTTTGCTAAGAATTAAAAAACTTTCCCCTTCAATGAAACTGCCGCGACCAATGGATGGCTTCCACTCTTTATTTTCAGTAAATAGGTGGCTGATTCATTGAAATGATCCATATTAACATCTCTTAATGGGGCTTTCTCGTAACAATTACTTTAGTTACTACAATTTAATTCTAACAGCAAATTTGGATAATCACACACAGGAAAGATGGGCGACTTTAATAACAAAAATAATAAAACATGGGCGAGCGTCGCGGCAAGTGGTGCGCTTAATGGTGCAACTAAGGGCAAGAGACGCCCTGGAGGGGGACCAGGAACCCAATCCTCATAGAAATCGCAAACTCAGACACCATCTGGGTTTATGGTATTCACTGTAAAGCATGCGCAATATATGTACATTCAGTTTAACCAAACCTTGTCAAAGGGGGAGCATGGGATCAGACTCTTCCTTGGGGATGAGTCACCAACCCTGTGGGAGAAAACATGTGAGGCACAGCCCTCACTTTTCCCTCATGTGGTGTACGTAGTTACCAACAACATGGGCCATGGCTGGATCAATATTGGTTTTAAAACAGCCGATGAAGCCAATGCCGCAGCAAAAATCTGCGTGGATTTTGCCCTCCCTGAGGGCAAAAAATTGTGCGCACCGCGTGCACCAGATGGAAAAAAGTGAAAGCTTTGTTCATCTCCTTTGACTCGCTCCCCACCAACCTTCCTCATAAATTAATCGAGGAGGAGCTCCACAAAGGTCTTGTGGCCTACGGAGAAATCCAACAACTCAAATTACAGCTTTTTCTCTTAATGCCCAACCTGTGCACGGGCAAAGCTATTTCTGTAATCAACCCCTTCCCAGAAGTGGAAGAGGATTTATCAAAAATTCCCTGCGCAGCAGAATTTCACTTTGCAGATGGGGGCCAGTCAGCTGCATTCTGAGTTACACTGGAACGCGCACCACCCATTTGTAACCACTGTGGCGCATTGGGCCACAAGGAACATGCATGCCCTGTAAAAGAGGGCTTATGGAAAATAATTTTTGTGAAGAAGCTATGGACGAAGATAATGAAAACTTCGCCAAAATGACTGACGGTCACCACCCATTCTGCTGGGGTGAAGATGGACTATACTCCATCGTGGACCCAGTTACAAGCAAACAACGTAAAGTGGCACAAAAAGCCACAAGCGAGCAGTGGCTGAGGCGGCGGCACATGCAGAATCCGCCATTAACCACGGACAAATTGAGAGGATATTTCAGATATTCACCGAGCCATCCAATAAGAACAATATGCCCAGGTCGATAATTTTCATAGTAACCAGAGTGAGCCACAAAGCGTCATCAGTCATGTACATACTGAGGAACAATGCAACCACAATTTGGGTGAAAATGCGGAGCACAATGCAACAAAGTTGAACCTCAAAAATATAAAATCCAATCAACAACCCGCATCAAATCAACATGAGACCTGTGCAGGAAAAGTTGATGCAAATGCAAAAAACCACAATTACCTTTAATCATTGGTTCAGATCAAGGGAACCAACAATGGCAGTGAAAGAGTTGGAGTACAGACGCGGAGCATGGCCAAAGTGAGCCATGGTGGGATAGGACCAGAGGGTCCTCCCAACTGCTCCTAAGGCGCTGCAGGCACCTCAGTATCAATAGGGATGTTAAACATTGCGGGATCCAGGGCTCATAAATCCCAAGCCAAAAAGCTGGCATTCCTGCGAAAACCTCTTGTAGACATCTTGGCCATCCAAGAAACCCACTGCCTATAAGGGGAAGAAGAATCCTGGTCAACCAAGGTCACACCATCACAATCAGTATGGGCGTCTCACTGTGGGGTGATAGTCCAAAACAACAAAAAATTCAAAATTACAAATTCATCATCACATTTGCACAGTCGAGTCCTGGTAGCAACAATCACATGTCAAGAGGGAATAATTTTGATAGCATGTGTCTATGCACCGTACACTGCAACCAAGAGAAATTTTTTTGAAAAAATTTCTACTCTCACTCTCCCACCAGATACCATTTTGTTAGGCAATTTAAACTGCTGGGATAATCCCAATAAGGATTGATGGCCTAATCCCAGGGGAAACCCACCTGGACACATTGAATTCCGCACAATGAAGGCATCTCTTGGCCTACAGGATGCTCTCCCCCCAGTTCACCACTCCTTCCCCACATGGCAAGGCCCAACATATGTGAGGGAGTGCTCATATTGATGAGTCGCATTGACCACATCCTCATCCCACATTTCCACTGCTCAAGAATCTCCAAATTTACAACAAAAAAGATCAATTTTTCTGACCACTGATTGGTTATGGTGCAGCTAGCACCAAACCAAGCCTCACACAGGTGTCACCTTGGAGAAAGCTTCACCTGGAAAATATAAAATTGCCCAAGATATCTGACTGGGTCAAAAATGAGGCTATGAACCCAGAATTCACAGCCCCATTCACTTTGGATCCCATCAGAACATGGGAAAATTTCAAAAAAGATTTAATCAACAAAACCCGACATATTGCATCACATAAGTACACCGCGGACATGGCTACAGTCAAGCGTACCTTGGCAGAGCTATACCACCTGGAAATAAATACTCCAAGATCTGGCTATAGACCTAATTGGGGATGCAAATGGGCAGAAATTTCAGCCTGACTTAACAATCTCATCTACGAACACCAACACAGAATCAAAGTATTGAACAAAGGTAAGTTCATTAAGGAAGGTGAAACATGTTTGACATATTTTTCTGTCAATTCCACTCCCGCAGAAACCAGCCTGCGTGCACACAGGTCCGCAAGACCAACGGCACCGTGGCAACTGACCCTTCAGAGGTCAAGGCAGAAGTACACCGCTATTACACCAAATTATATCGCGATATGCCAACAGATCCACCAAAAAATAAAGATTTTTTCAAACTGCCAAGATACAAAGTACACCACCAAATTACAATATATTATCCCTTATTACACAGGAGGAGCTTTGGGAAACAATTCGCGGTGCACCACGTAGGAAATGCCTAGGGCCTGATGGGATACCCTACGAATTTCACAAAAAATATCTTCAACAAATCGCCCCCTCCTATTGGCGTCAATGAACCAGAGTTTGTTGGAAACACTCCTATTACCAGGAGGCCATGAATCCTACGTTATAACCTTGTATAAAAAGGGCGACAAGTTGGACCTGTCCAACTGGCGCCCAATTGCACTCTCCAACACTGACACAAAAATTGTAACAAAAATTTTAGCAGCTAGATTAGGCGCAATTGCATCTGACGTCCTATCACCCAACCAGTTTGGGTTTATACCAGGACGTTCAATCTGGAACAACATACACACTGTTGCAAACATATGTCAGTCCAAAGCAACTGGAGCCCTGGTCTTCTTAGACCAGGAAAAGGCGTATGACCGCGTTAGCTGGCCATACCTAAAAGAATGTCTACATGCCTTCAAACTCCCACCAAGATTCATAAAATGGGCGATGCTCCTAACAGAATCTGCAACCATGGCTGTATGCGGCCCTGGATTCCTAACAAACAAGATCACACCACACAGAGGGCTCAAACAAGGGGATCCCCTCAGCCCACTGCTATAAAATTTCAGCTTTGATCCACTCCTCCAAGTAACTGACTCACGTCTCATGGGGATAACCGCACAAGGACAACCAACAGTCAAGATACTGGCCTTTGCAGATGACTGCGTAGCAGTCATTGCAAACAATGATGATGCCTGACAGCTAGAACGCACCCAAGAGGAATACTCCATGGTGAGCAACGCATTGCTCAGCAAAATGGAAAACAGAAATCATCCTCTTAGGCAAATACACAAACAATTGGGCCACAACATCAGAACCTCATACCAACACACAAAGAAAAAACCCAATCATTTTACCCTTTGCAACACCTCCCACCAACACTCCTGTCTGACACCTTGGAATCTGGCTAGAATCAGGGAGATATGCTAATGAGATAATGGAAAGTAACCTGTTACAACGGGTATCCAAACGCGTAGCCTCCCTCAAGGGGAGAACCCCCAGGACTAACAGGACGAGTTACAGTTGCTAACTCGCTCATCCTCCCAATACTATGGTACCAGGCCCATGCAATAGCCTTCTCACCTACCTTTATAACCTCAATTCGCGCGCTTATCCAAGGCTGGCTGTGGCCTGGAACCCATTGTCCCATACGGATGGAAACACTCTTTGGCCCACACTCAAGCTGAGGCATGGGACTAGTAGATTTTGAGAGACATGCCAATCACATCCTAAGTACCTGGACAAAGGAAATCCTTGCTCCAGACCTCCCGCAACAACATTGGTCCAGAGCAGAAAGGACTAAGTTTGCACAGGCGCTCAATAAACCAACCCACATAGTCCACCCAGACTACTTTCATACCTTGCCAAGCACCCTACTGCAACAGGTCCGCATGGAACCTCCCCTCATTTCAAACATATTCTCTGAACTATCCGCCGTATGGGATGGACCATAGAGAACATGGGTACTATATAGGGAAGGGAAGACCCAGCCCCCAATTCAAATTAAGAAACCCAGAAAACCACCCCCAGAGGGATATGCTCGAAACAACCCCAAGCATAGCTAGGATAGAATACCTAGATACGCTGGACATTCCCTATGATTTAATTACACAGAAAGCAATGTGGAAAATGACATACCACCCTCTCCTACAGCCAAGGATAAGAGCAAACGCCTGGCGCTGTTTGAGAAGGACCTATAGGACGACCGGACTGCTTCAACTCCCTCCACAAAACATGTGCAGTTTTTGGAGGGGAGAGATCCCTACATCACCGCCTAGAAACATGCCCCCCAACCAAAGCTATATGGCAGGAAGTCGCACGCCTGCTCAAGATTTAAAACGAACAGGAATTCTCGATATCAAAAAAGTAACTTCGCGCTCCAGATTGAGTCACCAATCCCATCTACCCTCCGCTCCCTAATAATACCCATTACAATGTGGACAATACACACAATTGCATTAGATGCGTTCAAGGGCACGGTCCCAACCATTCATGGGGTTATTAACAGATTCCATGTCCACCTACTGGAGCACTTCCAAGCCTGGCTCTATGGATATATGAGACCAAGACAATAAGCGCTCATAGAATCATGGTTCCCACTCTGGTTCCTCCACACAGACCCTTTCCTTCACACCTGCTCCAAGGCAGGGGAAACCCCCTCGGAGTAGTGCACCAACCCCCCCATACCTGGCAGTCCCGCTGGCAACAGGGGTAACTTGAGTACCTTGGGGTGCCCAATTTTTATATTTGTTAGTTATTCTCTTAGTTTCACATATATTCGGTAATGTCTGTCCCCTGGTAGGCTTACCTCGGTTAAATAAAAACATCTCTTAACGGGAAAGACCAAGTAACCCACCTCAGGGAGCTTTCCACACAACCTCCATCCTAGGGGTATGTAAGGATGATCCCCACCCCAAGCTAAATGAAGAAATAGCTAACATAAACTTCCACTCTCAAGATAGGATTAAGGAAAACATCCCAACATAATGGAATGCCAATGAGGATACCAGAAGACTTGAAATTGGAGATATAACGACTTCTTCAAAATCCAGTTTTGTGCTCATACCATCCTGACTTTAAGCCCAACTGAGAATTGGAGACATAAGATCCCTACCTGAAAAAAATGGCATCTTCTCATCGCAAGAGGCATAGGCAAAACTGTTGCCAATCCTCAGTCTAGTGGTTGAAATGGTAGTGAGGTTCATATACCAATACATTCCGCATCTCTCCCTGAGAGGACCTTACTCTTCTACTCTCAAAACGGTGATGCTGTGCGGACTATGGATTATATCATGGGTATTGAATTACCCTCAGTGGAAGCTAAGTTTTTCCTTGCCATGCTGAATGTCTGAAAGCTGTCCCTCTAGATTGAGACCTTCCTAACTATAAAGCAACAAACCCCTTAATCATTTAATATAACTAAATATTTTTTAATTAGGTAAATTTAAAAGAAATGATGAGGAGGGCGCGGCCTAATTGAAAGCCTAAAATCAAATGTATGGTATTGGTGTGACTATAAAGCTGTGAATGGCCTAAAGAGATCCCAGATGAATGGATCAGCTGCTAAAACTTGTTATAATCTGAAAAAAATTTCAGATCTGAGGCACTATCAGGTGTAAATGGAGATCAAATTTTTACACCCTTAAAAAGTATATAAAAGACCTCAAATTGAGGCGCCAATAAAAGTGATCATAGCTTCCTTTACTAACCTTCAACGAAAACTTTAAAGCAATGATAGATAGAACAGGAATAATCATGGCGCTATAGGAAGAGTACTAAACTTAGAAAAATCTAAAAGAATTTCCAAAATAATATTTTCCAAAAGTGATATAATACCCTGCCCCTTACGGTATAAAGATCTGTGTAAATAGTTATTTGATATTTAAAATCAAAAGAAAACTTAACACTAAATTTAATTAGGTAGCTTTTCCATTTCACCTTAAGCAAATAAAACGTATATGCATTTAAAGGGGAATCACATATTTGTTTCTGTCATGGTAATAAACATCTCCCTGGTTATTACCATGATTGCTGCCCTCAGAAGAGGCTCATAAGAGGTCTGAAAAGGAGATGCTAACTTAACAAACACCTGCACACAATCACGCCCCTGCGCGCCCCTGCTCACCTCTACAATGATGCCAACGCATTTTATCACAATGCCTTCAATAACTATAACTACTTTTAATAGAAGCTCACAGTGGAGATATAATCTGGAAATGACTTAGAGGATTCCAAAGGCAGTGCATCACTAAGCGCTCCTCAACCACAAAATTACCTGTGGCAAATGTCTGAATAATCAATTTTTTGGGAAAAGATATGCCCACATTACCCAGCTTAATCAATTTATAGTATACTTTCTTGTCCACTAGTGGATTCATCCTGCTAGTGTATTTGGGAGTTATTGATTACCTATGACAACTAATGTTTGGAGTAAATTCCTAGGAAATATTTAGCAATCCGCTGGTTTTAATCCACCAGATCACTAATGTTTTGTCAAGGATGATCACCAATAACAAACAAGTAGTTAGGTTGTCAATTAAAATATAGTAATCTATTTAGCTTGTAAAGTCAATTGTGTTTTTTCATCAGTTAATTAAGGGGTTTACTGTTGTTAGGCGATTGATGCCACCTGCGATAAGCAACCTGCAAGTTAACCTTTTATAATCACAACTTGCTATTTATGGGAATAAGTCACATTAATTAAGAAGATTGTTAACCTAATAAAGGTGACACGCTGGGGTTTAACAAAAGCGTTGGGATACGTTCTTTGTTTCAACCCAAAAGAGGTTTCTTTAATAGTAAGGAGAGGAATCCAACTAAACTTATGGGTAAGACCATGGTTAAAGTGACCCTGGAGGGTCAAATCATAATCAACTGCTGCCGTTTACAATGGAGGCGCCAACAGAAGAGTTAGCGGCTGAGTTCTCTTACAAGTTCCCTTGCATTTTTCTAAATAAAGCATATAGAAATATTTAAAGATAGAGATAATCACAAATACTCAATTAATTTTACTGTTTTATTCTTGAGACTAGAGTTTGGATGAATAGGACATCCTTTGTCTATTTATTATTAGTACTTCCGCGGACTCTGTGTGATGAGAGAGAAAACCAAAGAGCCTAATCTAAGGTAAGTTCTATCAGAAGAGGGAAGAGGTTCCTAACAATATCTCATTAAAATTCATGTTTAAGACAAGCGCCAGGTTAGCGTTAAATATAACAACCATTTTGGCTATAAGAAGCTCAACTGGATTATTAGTCTCCATACTATCATTGCAGAAATAATTAATTATCAACAATTCATACAACGCACATACAAAGAAACTGTGAAGTTAATCAAGGGAACTGAAAAGAGCTACTATCCTGAATGAGTAAACAGCTACTGAAATTTCACACCACTTAATTATTTTCCTTTATTTTATGTTATCTATATTTAGATATAAGATTTGATGGTATGTTAAAACAATGCTAGTTTATAGAATTCATTTGCTACGGTTTAACTCGCCAAGTAGCCCCATTTTATATGAAGTTGTCAAAGATGTATTAAATTAATATCAATAACCTCAGCTAATGCTTTCAATTAATAGTTTGTAAAGGGAGATTAAATACTTACTCCTAGCTAGGTGCATCTCAATTTTCATAATATCTCAAGTACCTTTCCTCACATGCCTGTTTTCTTGTATAACCTATTATTTATTTAAATTTAAATTTATTGCAGGGAAGGCCGACCATGGGACGGACACTTCTGAATATGACTCAGATGAGACAAAACTTAGTACCAGGGGAGGCACCCCAGAGAAGCGATGCTATCTCTTGTTGCCAGCGGGAACGCCACTTATGGGAAGGGGGAGGGAACGTGTGTAGGGGAAGTAGCCACTATTGAGCACGTGTGGAGGAAGGGGTCTGATTTGATGAACCAGACTGGGAACCAGGAGGAGACCAGCTGTTGGTGACGCGGTGGGAGGTATCCAAACATCCACGCTTGAAAGTGATCCACCAAATGAGACTGGAATCTGTGGACAGCTTCAGGGAGGGTGGGTATGGATCCAGCGATGGCATCCAAGACAATCGTGTGGATAGTCCACATGGCGATTGCAACCACCAGAGCACGGAGGGAGGGTGGGAGGGGGAGGCCATTGATGAAGCAAACATATCTCTTGACAGACTGAAGGGATGTGTTTGATCCTGGCCTAGCAGACGTTGGACTTTGCGCCATATTACTTTAGAGGTAGGGCACTTCTCCAGGCGGTGGAACAGCGTTCCATACTGGCCACACATGACACAGGATGAGTGTAAAGCATTAGAGCGCTCAGCTGTACGATACACCTGCCTCAGGCAGCGCCACACATGGGAGCGGACTTGAGGCTGCAACAGAGGATGGTTTGCGTATTTCCAGATAGTCTTTTGGGTCTCAGTGGAATAAGGGATGTCCATCATGTCCAGGTAGTCCGACCTGGATAGGACTTGGGGTCGAATGGGGATCACGCCATCATGGATGGGTAGCCCCTGTACCTCTTGTGTGAACTGAGGAGAGGGGCGGCCTCTTTTGGGTTGTATGTCCACTAATATGAATTCTCCACTCTGCGCTTCGCATGGATAGTAGGATTTGTTTGTAGTGGGTTTTGGTCCCGTGAGGACCTGTGGCCGATGTGTGTGATGCGAGGTATTTCATCAGGGAGTGGGGGTCTGATGGATTTTTGAGGCCCAAGGCTCGGGAGAAGTTGGAGCGGGCTGCGCGGGACCAGTGTTGGGATGGGAGTATAGGAGCAGTGACAGCCGCGATCCAGGTGCCCAGGATCTTGGCGGCATGGGCTTTGAAGTCAAGTAGGCCCATGCCACCATGATGATGAGGGCCAAACATGACCTCTAGCCGTACTGGTGGAGGGCGGCCTGACCAAAGCCAACCTTGTAGCAAAGCATACAGGGATTTGAAGAAGCTTGGGGAGAAGGGGATGGTGTGGGCTCCGAACCAGACTTTGGATAGGAGCATAGAGTTGGCAAGAACAACCCTGCCAGTGAGGGTAGTAGGGTGGGCTCTGAGAGAGGCAATTCGCTTCGTCACGTTGTCCAGTATATGGCATTCCATTACTGCTGACGCGTATCCACCTGCCTCCATCCACACGCCCAGATGGCGTACCGGTCCTATGGTAGGTCGTGGCACAAAGGGGAGCACCAGTGGAGTGGTGTGTGTTGAGTTAGTAAGGCGTGGATGTGGGCGAGCAGATGGGCCATGTTGGGAACTAATTGCTGGGGCCCAGCAGTTCTGAAACCGACCAAGGAGGATGATTTCAGTTTATGGAGGCGTTCAGTGCCGCGTTGCTTACCCGGGAATATTCCTGGATGAGGGCTTCAAGCGCGCGTGCATCTTTGTTATTAGACACCCCCACCACGCAATCATCTGCAAATGCCATCATCTTGACTGGGGTTTGGCCTGGCACATGGACCCCAGTGAGTTGGGCATTCACATTTCGCAGTAGTGGGTCAAGGCTGAAGTTGTATAAGAGTGGGCTGATGGGGTCCCCTTGTCGCAGGCCCCTTTGAGGATGGACTACTTCCATTAGGAAACCTGGGCCGTGATCTGTCATTGTTGCAGATTCCGTGAGCAGCATCACCCAGTTAATGAAGCGGGGAGGTAGGCGGAATTGTTGGAGGCAGGCCCTAAGGTATTCCCAGTTTACTCTATCATAGGCCTTTTGTTGGTCCAAGAATACAAGTGCCCCAGAGGCTGTGGACTGACACACATTAGCCACAGAGTGCACGTTATCCCAAATTGACCTTCTGGGGATGAAACCAAATTGTTCTGGGGAGATGGTGGCAGATGCTACAGTCCCTAAACGGTTAGCCATGATTTTGGTTAAAATTTTGGTGTCTGTGTTTGTTAGAGAAATGGGGCGCAAGTTGGCTAAGTCTAGCCTATCCCCTTTCTTGAAGAGTGTGACCGTAAAGGCCTCATGTCCTCCTGGTAGGAGGCGCGTTACCAACAGGCTTTGGTTGAGTGAGGCTAGCAGCAATGGGGATATATATTTAAAAAATTTTTTGTAGAACTCATATGGAATGCCATCTGGGCCTGGGCATTTTTGGTTTGGCGCACCGCGAATGGTAGTCCATAATTCGTTCAGAGTAATTAAGTTCATTATTTCCGGGTATCAGAAAATGGTGCGGATATGAGCTTGGTCAAGAAATTCCGCCACATTGGCCGGCTGAATTGGTTCAGCTCAGTATAACTTGGAGTAATATCTTTGCATTTCAATTGCCACTTCAGCCGGTGTGTCCACAATAAAATTATCCAATCTTCGCACCTGTGTGCAGGCCACACTCTGGCGTGGTGCAGAATTTTTTTTGAATAAGTATGCGGTGCACTTGTCACCTTTAGTGATGCGTGTGGCCCTGTATTGGACACAAACCTGATGTTTGTGTTGCCTTTCAAGTGCATTGAGGTGGGCGGCTGCCTCCGCCCACTTCTGGCCCCATGCAGGGCTATATCCTGAGGCTGGAATGTTGGACTCCAAGTGGGCCAATTCTGCCAGCGCGCACGATATAACCGCCGATATGGCTCATGAGCGTCTGGATGAGAGATGGCGATAGTGGCAGATGGTGTCCTCTTTGAAAGTTGCCCATGTGGAAATGGGGTCCGCACAAAATGGTGCAACAAACTTTTTTGCCAAAGTTGCCTCTTCCACTCACATGCAAAATCCTGGCGACGCGAGCTCAGGGGGCGGATTTTGCACCAATGTGGGGCCTTAGCAACTGTGACAGGTAGGTGGTATGTTATTGAGACCAGTCAGTGGTCAGAGAATTCTATTTTCGTTGTTTTGAAGTGGGAGATGTGGGGTTGGAATTTCGCCGGCATTAGAATAAGGTCAATGCGGGTCATGGACCTTAATTGGCCGTTGTGGATGTGGGTACACATCATGTTTTTGAGCAGCAGGTCATGTCATGGCAGCGCATCCATTAACCCAAGGGTGGCTTTTAGAACGCGTAGTTCTACGTGACCCTGTGGGGCGTGGGGTGAGGGCGGCCACCGGTCAATTGGTGAGGTTAGCCAACAGTTCATGTCACCAATTAGGAAAGAATCGGGGGGTAGCAGGAGGGATTTGACCAATGAGAATCATTCCCAACGCTCATGTGAACTGTTTGGGGCGTAAATGTTGACGATTGTGTGTGCAACATCGGCCCATGAGAAGGTGACAACGAGCACTCAGCCATTTAGGAATGTTTTTGAAGATGTAAATTTGAAAAAATTGTTTTTCTGAATTAGCACCCCACAGTGCTTCAACCAAAAGGATAGGGATGGTAGGAGCATTGTTTTCCAAGCTTCCTCAAAACCTCGTGGACAGTGGGACTCCTGGATGGTCAGGATATCCATGGGTAAATTGTTTTGTAAAAAACTCAGTTTCCTAGCCCGGGATGGGGAGGCCTTGAGTCTGGCGATATTCAGCATCCCTAGAGTGAAGGTTTCCCCCATTGCACCTTAGGTTTGAGGGGGTGGGCCCCCAGGCCCACCAGCCTCTTCCAGTTCCCCATGGGCTTTCACAGCAGCGTGGGTATTAGCAGCAACGCTATCAGGGGTTTTTGTTAATTTTTGCAGAAAGAGTCGCATTGGCTTTGGCCTTTGCTTTTTGTTTTCCTGACGTCGGTCAAATTTTTTGCGGTGCGGATAAGTTCAGTGCACCGTCAAGTGGGGCAAAAAAAAATTTTTCAGTTGGGATAGGTCCCAAGTCAGTTTTGACCGGAGCTTGGGTGCAGCGATTGGGTGAGATTGAATCTCCCATCAGATCCTCAGATTGAGTGGCCCGTTTGGCATGGGCCTCCCAATCTGATTGGGTGATGGATTCCTGAGTTGCTTCCGCTGCGAAGGTCTCCATGTCCTCCTGGCATTGTGAGTGTGGGATGGTGGTGGTGGCCTTGGCCACTTCCTTGGCCGCAGTCCTATGGGCCTGCTTGGCCTTCTTCTGCTCCTGCAGGGAGATGGGCTTTACCAATAGGTAGCAGCCTTGTGCTCCCCATAGGAAAGCCTCCTTGGTGCTTGCGGTTGGTTCGTAGTGCGCCTCTCCACTGGCCATGGCTGCCGAGGGGTGCTCTTGGAATGTGACGCCCTCTTTGATGGGGCATGCGTGCGCCTTATGGCTGAATGTGTCACAGTGGGTGCAAATGGGGGGCGCGCTGTCCACGGTTACCCAGAATGGGTGGGTGGTGTGCCCTGCGATGTCAATAAAGGTGGAGTGCGGGATCTGGGTTAGGTCCTTTGCGATCTCCTCAGTTGGGGTCAGAACTGCGATGGCTTTGCCAGTGCACAGGTGTGGCATCAACATGAAATGTTGCATTTTGAAAGATTGTATTTCGCCATATATGGCAATACCATCTTTCAGGTGTTGCTCCAAAATGTCACATTTTACTGTAGTAGGCAAAAAGTCAAACGTGAGGAAAATTTGGTTTGATTTTGTCCATCTGGTGCATTTAGTTTTGATGACCCATTGCCCTTTGGGGAGGTTGACCACTATGCGCACCGCTGCAGCCTCGTCTGCTGCTATTTTGCTTTTGAAACCTAGGTCCAGCCAACCGCGCGTCATGGAGTGAGGTGCAACATACACCGCGGTCAGGAAAATTTTGTGTACATCTTCACAAAATTTTTCCCATAGGGCCGTTTTTGGATGTCCAGATACACACGGACTCCAAATTCCACCGACAAAAGTGGCTGGGAATGTGGCATATTGATGTACTGGTTGCATTGTGCTTGCCATGCGAGTATCTCTGGGGAAATTGTGACCACCAGTTTTTTTTAGATTTTTTTTTCTATTCCGCCGGATTCTCTGGGGCGTTTTCGAACGTTAGAGGCCGTGGGCCTTCCGCCTGCTCCTCTTGCCTTGCTTGCCCAACGGCTCCCAGACATGGGCGCAGACTAATCCCCTCTATGAGATTATCAAACTAGATTTAGTCTTAAATTGAATGGGTTGCAAAAGTGTTTGCAACGAGAAAGAAAAGTTTGTATCACCTATTATTTATTTTTTGTTAAATATTACTTTTACCTGCGCCAGCATAACATTTGGAGTTGATAGTTTAACTTTGTTTTTTAGGCCTTTTTTCAGATGGCTTTGGTTCTTTTATATGACTGCTATAAATATGAGAATTATAATAAAGTCAATGCTTAGCAGCCCCTGTATTTTCCAATTATGCGATTAACTGAAAACTTCTTAGTGCTATTTAGTTGTCAAATAAATGCATCAATGGGAATGAGGCGTGAAAGGAGCTAATTAGAAGGAAACTACAATTGGTAGAGGGATCTGTTTTACATTATCTGGTGGAAAGGTCTACCACTGAAAGAATACTATCCATTGCAAATTACCAAACCACTGTCAGTTCTCAATACTATAGTGTGCTTATATTTTGAGATTTTAACTGAGCTATTTATGACTAATAAAGTTGTTTCTTGTGTATTTTTCTATATTCAACTATCTTTATATAGTGCCTTGTATTGTTGTTAGTTAACCTATGCACTGGAGTATGATGACTCTGCCAATTTTATCATTTGTTGCTCAATATAGGGTACAATTCTTTATTTTTATATTAAATTTAGTTCAATGATTTATAGTGAGAATATTTTGTCTGCTAGTTACATTGCAACCTACGGATGCTGAAGCAGCCAAACCTGAGGCCAACGTATTAAGATTTAACTGAGGCAAGATAACTAGGGGATAACAATACCAAGATCTGAGAAGCAAAACTTAAACTAAACTATAATTTGATGAACAGAAAGATACAAGCGTATCACTCAAACCAAATTGAAAATAAAAAAACTAAAATGATCCAATCAGGTTGGATGCAGTAAACTGCTATGCGTCCATGATGGGGGTGAGTGGGAATTAGGATGCTCATCTTCTTCCTCTGTGTTGGATAGTTTTGGCAGAGCACTGAGAGCATGGGCATGGGTGCATCCTCAAAATGGGGTTCAAGGTAGCAGAGTGGGGCTTGCAGCTCGAATTTTTCTACTAGGAGGGTGGTGATATATTGGATAGGGCTTTCTCAGCCTTAAGGCAAACTTTGGGTCAGGTGATGAAGGTGGCGATGTTGTTGCTGGTAATGTGGGTCTTGGGGGCCAAATTTTGCGACCATCACAACTTTTCTGTATCACTTTATTGGCAACTTGGTGGAATTAGAGAAATTCTTTTTTATGAACTTGTTTCATGGGAAAAAGGACAGGGGTGGGTATCCCCTTAGCCAAGACTTCAACTGATTTTGCTACAGCCTTTTGGAGGGGATGACAATCAGGGGAGGCAACAGCCTCTTTGGTGAGTTGGTGGTCACTTAAGAATTCATAAGAATCAGAGCATAGAGCATAGTGTCAAGTTGGAAATTGAGCTACATATTCTTCATTTAGGTATATTTCAAGGCCTGGGGCATCAACCAAGTCAGGGACGGGATTTCCCAAATCATCAACTTCCTCCAAATAATCTCAGGGATTTTGGTTGAAAAAGATAGGTTGATCAGCATACAGGTGGGTGGGTTGGGTGGCTGGGTAAGTTTTTTGAATTTAATGGGGTCCATGCTGGCTCCTGATTAGTTATAATGGGATTGTGGGTTTGACATGTAGGTTACTTTTTGGCTTAATCAGTGCTTTTTCATTTACCATCTTGGGTGGAGGGGGAGGGAGGATTGTGTCCCATTAAAAAAAATCATGTCAGCAATGGGAGCATCATGGGGGAGTAAATTGTGTGGGCTCCAGCTTGGGATATGGTGGGGCAGCGCCTCTTTTGAGTGGTCCAAACTTAAACAAATGAGACAGATCATGCGCCCTTTGTCTACTTTGGCCCAGAAAGGGTGATTGGGAGCAGAGGGGACAATGGTGAAAGGGGGAATGAAATGGTGACTTTGGTTAATTTTGGGTGTATAGTTGCAAAGGCGCAAGGACCCACAAGTCAGTTGGCTCTATTGGGAACCACAAATTGTAGAATGGGGTCAGAGCCATATACTAACACCCAGCTATTAAACTTTGTATAAAGTATCAGGGGGAGATGGATTGGGAGGTCTGCAAATTGAACCACAAGAGTGGTGTCATCAGGCAACTGGTGCAAGTGGTTGGGATGATATTTCCCTGGAACACCAGGGGAATGGTGGCTGCGATTGCAACATCAGCTTCACAGGTGAAGATGAGGTTGAAGTACCCCTTGTAGGGGCGAAAGTTAATGAAGCTTGCAGGCTGCATTAGCGCCTGGGCTAATTCTATGATCTTCTTGTCGTTGTAAGGAAACAAGTTGCCATATTAAGTCTGGAGGCTGAATTGCATCTTTATTTGGGGGAGCTAATGGGGCTATGAGGCACAGCTTGGGAACATGCAAGGTGGAGGACGAGATCCTTGGGGAGAACATATCAACCCGAGGCATTAGGGGGCTGGTCATCTAGTTTTAAAGCGTTTTTCCACTGGGTGGAAAACGCTAGGGGGTTCGCCACTGCCCCATTTTGAAGCAGCGGGCAGTAGGGCCGAGGACATTGGTGTTCTTCTGTGTGTTGGTTTTTTGGAGTTGTTTAATTCTGCTGTAATTTTTAAATGCTCTCATAAGTGATATCAAGTGGAAAGAAGTTCTGAGGCCCAACATAATTATGGTCAATCTTTTTGTCCCTAGCAACAAATTAAATAGCTCCCATGGCCAAAATTTTGATGTTTTAACTTGCAATTTCCAAGTTTCCACTATTTAAAAATTTAGCGGTCCTCAACGCCGCCTTGACAGTCTCAAGAAAATTACAAAAATAAAGCTATTTTCTCCATCTCTAACTATGACATGGAAGTTAATTCTGCTTACCTTAGTCCACTACTAAGGACAAGAGATAAAGGAGTTAAAGATTCACCTTGTGATGGCAACTTAAAAACATGAACTGGTTGAACAAAAGTTCATGGTGGAACGCTACCATTTCTCTAGCTTGTTACTCAACTTCGTTGGTAGTTTAAATGTAGTTGTTTGAATCTCCAGTTGATTTGGTAATTGTGTCAAATGCCAACGGCCATGAGGCGCCATTTGTGGCTACAACACATCACTTTTGTCAAATTTACTACTTACAGGATTCTTTGTGGCATCATAAAATTATTATAGTTTCAGCTTAAAGATTACTTTTTGCATCCACCTTCTCTGCTAATATTGCTCCCTTGAAGTCTTCTTCTAATTCGTTTCTGCCTTCCATTATAGCTGCTCTGAAGTCAAAGTCAAATTAACTATTGCTCCTCAGTCAGATAACCATGAGATTCAATTAGAATTTTTTGGCCTTTGTGCCCTTGTACAAATAAAAACTATATTTCATACTATCCAATTAATTTACATAAAATTGGAAAAAGTGGGAATGTACACAACTTCATTGCCCTGTTTGAATAATCCTTGGGATGCCTCCAAGACCATGAAGTCAACAACTTAAAGGAATTACTTGGATTCTGTAATTCAGAGTTAGCAAATCCTAAATTAAATGGACTTAGTATGAGTTACCACAATGCCAAATAACTCATTGTGAAAATATTTAGCGTAGCAAAATTGATGGCAACATAAAAAAGTTGTTCCTTAATTTTTTTCAATAAAAATGAGTCAGTCACAGCTTTTTCTTAATGTTTTATTATGAAACTTAAGATTTGTATGGAGCTAAGATGCTAAATAACTTCGACGCCCTGATTGCCCTGCGCCATAATTGTGAGCCCTACATGGAGCTATATTAGATATTACAACTAGCGATTAACAAAGATCATAATATTACCCAAATGGTTAATTATCTTTGCTAAAGTGCTGTCACTTTTATGGCGCCTAACCCAAGCCAATGGGAGCCCTAAAATATAGTCATTCTGGCCCTCTTTTCAAGAAAGGCTTGTTATGACCTTACTGGCCACATTTTAAAATAAAGGATGATGATATAACTATTTATTGATTATTTAATCAGTTAGGGTAGTATCTCAGTCAATTCCTGATGTGAATACCAAGCCCTTAAGTTATCTGGTTGGCTAGGAAACTAACTATGATTTGGTAAAAATGAAGCTGAATAGAAAGGGTATTATATTTCTTCTGTCTCTTGCATAATCTTCCAAATAATGTAATTTATCTTTTCTTACACCACAAAAAAGTCCATTGTAAACTATGGACTCTTTGTCATTTGTTCCCTTCCAGTAATCACTAAAACAAAGGTAATAGTTATTTCTCTGTTTTCACTGGAAAGCAACGGTATAATTGTAAGTAAGGTTAAACTAAAGCTTTATGTCTAACTATTGGAACAACAAGAGCTTCTGCTCATCTCTGACAATATCACCCATTTATATGGGGTCCACGTGTTCATACCCTTTATAACTTTAAAGGAAATAAACCACATATATATAATACTTACAATCTTTATTTAGGTCAATCTGACACCCTAGATTACAACTTAGTCAATGTGGTTGATTCTTTACCATGAAATTTGCACATTTATTGATATCATCATTAATAAGCTTTAAGTTAAAGCTATTTTGGACAGAGGGTCACCAATTATTATCTGCTTGCTAAATTGGTAAAGAAACTTTGCCTTGTATCAGATATTGACCATCAAAAAGTTTACAATACTGCCTCATCAGACGACACCTTTTCTAGTAGCATATAGTGAACTGCATATGAGATTTGGTTCACTAGTTATATGGGCTCCCACTATAATTTTACCAAATAAAAACTATATTTTTCTCATTGGAACCTCTTTATAAAGGACTTATAGGGTTGTGGCTAATATCTAAGAAACACTTTGGAAATAATGGGTCAAAATCTTCTACTTTACTAAAAATGGAAAAATTAAGACCCTGCACCTCAAAATCAGGGGTTTGTTAACCTTGCATTAAAGGATGACATTGTGCCAATTGGTTATCAACAAATTTGCGATTATAATCAGAGATTGCTTACAAAAAAGTTATGGAATCCAAGGGCATCACTCTGCTCGCTGATTATAATCTAACCATTCTGGATGTCCATTAACTTATAATGGGGACTGAAATCAACTCAAAAGTTCCCCAAAGGTAACATGGTAAACTAATAATGCCATTATGTCATTTTAATTTGTACCTGTCACTGCTCCTGAGATTATCCTTCCCAGCCATGAAGAAATCCAAGTACTTTTGCCAATCTATATTGTATCCTATCCAGAAAAATGCCATTAATTTTTATATATCTGAGGTGGGTTGAAATTAGTCAAATATACAACACCAGATTTGGAGTATGAAGTGAAGTATATGTGGTAGGACAAACCCCAAGTACTGGGGGTAAACCCTTCCTGTGCGTGATCTGATTGGCCAGGATTACACGATTTAACTTTACTAATTTATTTGGCTGGACTGAGGCATAGTGCGCGAATCCATATATATCACTATCCTCTTAGCACAAAAACACAAAACTTCTGCCACAACCAGATTAGAACCTGCATGATGAGGGGAAAAAGTGGGGCATTTTTTCTACTATGCTAACACCCCTCATTTAGAGTGACATTAGACTTTTTGCTTTTTTTCATATTATACCAGTTGAAGAAGTACAGAGTTTATATGATTTTGGAAATTTAACAAATTGGGCCTTCATTGTGACATGTGGCAGTCTTTCTGCTCTCTAGTACATGTATAAGTCTCTCTGGTCTAATGAGTAATGAGAAGGATTGATAACTGGCACTTTTTGTAAAGTTAATTTTAGTTTTCTAAGGGCGACTTTGATTTGGATTGTTTACATGATATGTTACACCATATCAATACTGGCAATCATCTGCCAATTTGCCTCCAGCCTATTAGGTGCTCAAAGGTGGCAGATGAAGTTGTCAAAAAAATTAACCAGCTGATGTAAAATAGGAATTTAGTACCCTCCAAGGGTTTTAGGTCCTCTCTGGTGTTGATTATCTAAAAAGGACAGTTCTAAATGCATGGTAACTAATTATTTTTAAATTTTAAATTTTATTTGAGGTAAGCCAACCAGGGAACGGACATTAAAAATACAAAATAACAACTAAAAACACAAACCAAACGCCCTAAATGAGTGGTGAGACACCAAAACAAAAAGGAAATTAACCTACAAGGTGTAGCAGTCGTGAACCGCTTATCCCACCATGGCGGAGGGGGAGGGGGAGGGGGATCAGGCGGAATATTGTTTTTAT
Organism: Massospora cicadina; assembly: GCA_022478985.1. NCBI lineage: Eukaryota > Fungi > Entomophthoromycota > Entomophthoromycetes > Entomophthorales > Entomophthoraceae > Massospora > Massospora cicadina. Next base: position 80,100 of record JAKSZP010013525.1, read on the forward strand.
CTTCACAATTGGTGAGGCAGATTAAAGCTGAGAGCAAGGGGGTTGGAGCATCCGCTGGATGTAGGTCAAGGAAAATAGATAATTGTTAAGTTCTCTAGTAACAATCTGGGCCTGGAGCACAGCCTCCAGGAATTTGGCAAAATTGTGTTCAGCTTGTATGCGTGCATTGGGAAGCTGGGAAAGAATTTTTGATATTGGCTCTGGTGATATGTGTGGTGGGGGAAAATTCTGCCAGTGCAACAACTTGCTTGACAGCGGAGGTGGCAGTTTCTCTTAACTGTTCAATTTCCACTTTTGAAACCTCAGGGAAATTGGCAAGAAAATTGATAAAATTTAGCCCTTCATTAAATTCAGTGATAGAGAGTGCCACGGCTTTGTGTTAAAGGCAGCTATAAGGAGAGGCCACTGCAGCTTCAGCAAGTTGATGGTCACTCAAAAATGGGGTAGCATTGGGTTTTGGGGACATATTTCTTGGGTGGGAATGGGCCACCAAAATTTGAAGGTAGATACAGTTTCAAATTAATTAGAAAGTTGGGAGGTGGGACAAGTTTCCCCAGATTCAGTTATTTCATCCAATAAGTCCCAGAGATTTTGGTTGAGCATGATTGATTCGGAGAGACATGGTTTTGGTTGGGTAAGTTTTGGGGCGTGAAATTGGTTGAATTAAATTTGGGTCCAAACCTGCTCCTGATTGGGTATATTGTGAGAAATTAAGCTGGCTTGGGATTTGGTTGCAAAGGTTTTGCTGATTTTTGAGCGTTCAACTTAAGGGGGTGGGGGCAGCCTAAATCCCCACTCAAATGCTGTTTGTGTGGCCTCGTGTGTGGGCTTGGCTGATTCTGCTTGTTTTGAATTGTAGCTACAGTATTTTTTGGAATGATCCAACTCATGGCAGAGGGGGCAAACGGTGTGGCCATTGTCAATATGAGCCCAAAAGAAGTGATCTGGTGCAGATGGGATATGGGCACGTGGTGGGATGTGCTGGGCTATGTTTGGCTGGTGGGGGGTAATGGTGGCCATTGCCCATGGTGCCACTAACCGCTCAGCTTCGCTTGGGACCAGAAAGTGGAGGATTAGATTTGTACCATATTTGGACAGCCCCATCATCAATTTTTCATATAATATTTTAGGGGGAAGGTGCAAAGGAAGGTTTGTAAAGGTCACCACCATTGTGGTGTCACTGAGGAGGCGTGTATGGGTTGTGATAATAGGTGTGTTTTTATATTCTAAGGGCGTAGTTGCTTCAGCAGCTGCGTCCTCTTCAGTGGGAAAACCAATATCAAAATAGCCCTTATAAGGGCGGAGGTCAATAAATACCGCTGGTGAAAATGTGGTTGTTGTAAGCTCTCTCTCATAACAATCACTTTAGTTACTACAATTCTATTTGAACAGCAAATTTGGATAATCACACACATGAGAGATGGGCGACTTTATCAACAAAGGTAATACAACATGGGCAAGCGTCGTGGTGAGCGGTGCGCTTAATGGTGAAACTAAGGGTAAGAAACGCCCTGGAGGGGGACCAGGAACCCAATCCTCATAGAAATCGCAAACTCAGACACCATCTGGGTTTATGGTATTCACTTTAAAGCATGCGCAATATATGTACATTCAGTTTAACCAAACCTTGTCAAAGGGGGAGCATGGGATCAGACTCTTCCTTGGGGATGAGTCACTGACCCTGTGGGAGAAAACATGTGAGGCACAGCCCTCACTTTTCCCTCATGTGGTGTACGTAGCCACCAACAACATGGGCTGTGGCTGGATTGATAATGGTTAAGAAACAGCTGATTAAGCCAATGCTGAAGCAAAAGTCTGTGTGGAAATTGCCCTCCCGAGGGCAAAAAATTGTGCGCACTGCACGCACCAGATGGAACAAAGTAAAAACTTTGTTCATCTCTTTTGACTAGCTCCCCACCAATCTTCCTCATAAGGTAATCGAGGATGAGTTCCACAAAGGTCTTGTGGCCTACGGAGAAATTCAGCAACTCAAATTACAGCAATTTCTCCTGATGCCCAACCTGTGCACAGGAAAAGCTATCACCATAATCAACCCCTTCCCAGAAGTGGAAGAGGACTTAACCAGAATTCCCTGCACAGCAGAATTTCACTTCGCAGATGGGGGCCAGTCAGCCACATTCTGAGTTACACCAGAACGTGAACCGCCCATTTGCAACCACTGTGGCTCACTGGGACACAAGGAACACGCATGCCTTGTGAAAGAGGGCTCAATGGAAAATGTTTATTGTTAGGAAGTAATGGATGAAGATAATGAAAACTTCGCCAAAATGACTGACGGCCACCACCCATTCTGCTGGGGAGAAGATGGACTATACTCCATCGTGGACCCAGTTACATGCAAAGAACGTAAAGTGGCACAAAAAGCCCACAAGCGAGCAGCAGCTGAAGCGGCGGCACACGCAGAGTCCGCCATTAACCCCAGACAAATTTGGGAGGATATTTTGGATATTCACCGAGCCATCCAATCAGAACAATATACCCAGGTCAAAAATTTTCACAGTAACCTGACCGAGTCACAAAGTGACATCAGTTATGCACATACTGAGGAACAATGCAACCACAATTTGGGCGAAAAATGTGGTGCATAATTCACCAAAGTCAAACCTCAAAAATTTAGAATCCAATCAACAATCCGCATCAAATCAACATGAGACCTGTGCAGGAAAAGTTGACGCAAATGCAAAAAACTGCAATTCCCATGAATCATTGGGTCAGATCAAGGGAACCAACAATGGCAGTTAAAGAGTTGGAGTACAGATGCGGAGCATGGCAAAAAATGAGCCGCAGTGGGTTAGGTCCAGAGGGTCCTCCCAACCGCTCCTGAGGCGCCACAGGCACCTCAGTGTCAATAGGGATGCTAATTATCGCAGGAGCCAGGGCTCATATGTCCCAAGCCAAAAAGCTGGAATTCCTGCGAAAACCTCTTGTAGACATCTTGGCCATCCAAGAAACCCACTGCCTACAAGGGGAAGAAGAATCCTGGTCAACCAAGGTCACACCATCACAATCAGTATGGGTGTCTCACTGTGGGGTGATAGTCCAAAACAACAAAAAATTCAAAAATTACAAATTCATCATCACATTTGCACAGTCGAGTCCTGGTAGCAACAATCACATGTCAAGAGGGAATAATTTTGATAGCATGTGTCTATGCACCGTACACTGCAACCAAGAGAAATTTTTTTTTGAAAAAATTTCTACTCTCACTCTCCCACCAGATACCATTTTGTTAGGCAATTTCAACTGCTGGGATAATCCCAATACGGATTGATGGCCTAATCCCAGGGGAAAACCACCTGGACACATTGAATTCCGCACAATGAAGGCATCTCTTGGCCTACAGGATGCTCTCCCCCCAGTTCACCACTCCTTCCCCACATGGCAAGGCCCAACATATGTGAGGGAGTGCTCATATTGATGAGTCGCATTGACCACATCCTCATCCCACAATCCCACTGCTCAAAAATCTCCAAATTTACAACAAAAAAGATCAATTTTTCTGACCACTGATTGGTTATGATGCAGCTAGCAACAACCCAAGCCTCACACAGGTGTCACCTTGGAGAAAGCTTCACCTGGAAAATATAAAATTGCCCAAGATATCTGACTGGGTCAAAAAAGAGGCTATGAACCCAGGATTCACAGCCCCATTCACTTCAGATCCCATCTGAACATGGGAAAATTTCAAAAAAGATTTAATCAACAAAACCTGACATATTGCATCACATAAGTACACCGCGGACACGGCCACAGTCAAGCGTACCTTGGCAGAACTAGACCACCTGGAAATAAATACTCCAAGATCTGGCTGTAGCCCTAATTGGGGATGCAAATGGGCAGAAATATCTGCCTGACTTAACAATCTCATCTACGAACACCAACACAGAATCAAAGTATTGAACAAAGGTATATCTTAAAGGAAGGCGAAACCTGTTTGACATACTTTTTCCACCAATTCCACTCCCGTGGAAACCAGCCCTCATGCACACAGGTCCACAGGACCAACGGCACCTTGGCAACTGACCCTGAGGAGGTCAAGGCAGAAGTACACCATTATTATATTGAATTATATCGTGAAACGGCAACAGATCCACAAAAAATTAAAGAATCTATACAAACTGCCGAGATACAAAGTACACCACCAAATTACAACATACTATCCCTAATTACATGGGAGGAGCTTTGAGAGCAATTCGCGGTTCACCACATAGGAAATGCCCAGGGCCTGATGGGATACCCTACGAATTTTACAAAAGGTATCTTCAGCAAATTGCCCCACTCCTATTTCGTCTATGAACCAGTGCTTGCTGGAAACACGCCTCCTACCTGGTGGCCATGAATCCTACATTATAACCTTGTATAAAAAGGGTGACAAGTTGGACCTGGCCAACTGGCGCCCAATTGCACTCTCCAACACTGACACAAAAATTCTAACAAAAATTCTAGCAGCTAGATTAGGCGCAATTGCATCTGCCGTCCTATCACCCAACCAGTTTGGGTTTATACCAGGGCGTTCAATATGGAACAACATTCACCATGTTGCAAATATTTGCCAATCCAAAGCAACTGGTGCCCTGGTCTTCTTGGATCAGGAAAAGGCGTATGACCGTGTTAGCTGGCCATACCTAAAAGAATGTCTACATGCCTTCAAACTCCCACCAAAATTCCTAAAATGGGCGATGCTTTTAACAGAATCTGCAACCATGGCTGTATGCGGCCCTGGATTCCTAACAAACAAGATCACACCACACAGAGGGCTCAAACAAGGGGATCCCCTCAGCCCACTGCTATAAAATTTCAGCTTTGATCCACTCCTCCAAGTAACTGACTCACGTCTCATGGGGATAACCGCACAAGGACAACCAACAGTCAAGATACTGGCCTTTGCAGATGACTGCGTAGCAGTCATTGCAAACAATAATGATGCCTGACAGCTAGAACGCACCCAAGAGGAATACTCCATGGTGAGCAACGCATTGCTCAGCTAAAGGAAAACAGAAATCATCCTCTTATGCAAATACACAAACAACTGGGCCACAACATCAGAACCTCATACCAGCACACGAAGAAAAAACCCAATCATTTTACCCTTTGCAACACCTCCCACCAACACTCCTGTCTGACACCTTGGAATCTGGCTAGAATCAGGGGGACATGCTAATGAGACAATGGAAAGTAACCTGTTACAACGGGTATCCAAACGCGTAGCCTCCCTCAAGGGGAGAACCCCCAGGACTAACAGGACGAGTTACAGTTGCTAAGTCGCTCATCACCCTAATACTATGGTACCCTGCCCATGCAATCGCCTTCTCACCCACCTTTATAGCTTCAATACGCGCGCTCATCCAGGGCTGTCTGTGGCCCGGAACCCATTGTCTTATATGGATGGAAACACTCTTTGGCCCACACTCAAGCGGAGGCATAGTACTAATAGATTTTGAGAGCCACGCCAACCGCATCCTGGGTACCTGGGTAAAGGAAGTCCTTGCCCCAGACCTCCCGCAACAACACTGGTCCAGGGCAGGTAGGACTAACTTCACACAGGCGCTCAAATTAACCAACCCACATAGCCCACCCAGACTACTATCATACCTTGCTAAACACCCTACTGCAACGGGCCCGCATGGAACCCCTCCTCACTTCAAACGCATCCTCTGAACCATCCGCCATATGGGATGGACCTTAGAGAACACTGGCACTGTGAAGGGAAGGGGACGACCCAGCCTCCACTTTAAATTAAAAAATATTAGAAAACCACCCCCAGATAGACATGCCTGCTATGACCCCAACCATTGCTAGAATCGAATACCTAGATGCGTTGGACATCCCCTATGAATTAACCACACAGAAGATAGTGTGGAGAATGACGCACCACCCACTCCTACAGCCGAGGGTAAGAGCCAACGCCTGGCGCTGTCTGAGAAGGACCTAAAGGACGGCGGACCGCTCCAATTCCCTTCACGCAACCTGCGCAGTATGTGAGGGGAGGGTTCCCTACATCACCGCCTAGAAACATGCCCCCCAACCGAAGCCATATGGCAGGAAGTAGCGCGCCTGCTTAAGATCCAAAACGAGCAGGAATTTTCTATATCAAAGAGCCTCCTTGCGCTCCAGATCGAGTTACCAATCCCATCTACCCTCCGCTCACTAATGATACACATTGCAATGTGGAAAATCCACACCATTGCCTTAGATGCGTTCAGGGGCACAGTCCCAACCATCCATGGGGTTATCAACAGGTTCCACGTCCACTTACTGGAGCACTTCCAAGCCTGGCTCTATGGATATATGAGGCTAAGGCAACAGGCGCTCATAGAATCGTGGTTCCCTCTTTGGTTCCTCCGCACAGACCACTTCCTTCACACCTGCTCCATAGCGGGGGAAACCCACTCAGAGTAGCGCACCAACCCCCCATACCTGGCAGTCCCGCTGACAACAGGGTTAACCTGAGTACCCCGGGGTGTCCAATTTTATATATCTTTGTTTTCCACACATACTCGGTATGCCCATCCCCTGGTCATCTTGCCTCAGTTAGATAAAATAAAACTTATCTGTAATTAATTAATCACCTCGGAAAGACCTCCTTCTCAATCCTTCATGTAACTCTTTATATCTCGGTTCCCCAAGCTGGATGCATCCTCAGCTTGGTAATCTTCTATTTGTCTTCCCTTTTCTAATTACTCTCGTTCATATTGAATCTAGGCATAAATCCTCTTGATTCACCAAATGGTCATCATTTTGCTTGGATATAATTTGTATACCCTTTTTTGTAAATCTCGAGACTCGTCTTGATCCACTCCAATCCGCCAGTAAGGGTAGCAAATCATCCAGTCATATCAATTTCCTGACATTACCCCCCCTTTGACTGGATGATAGGCTCTTATTGTTTATATGATCAGAGGAACTTTGCATGAACCTGGTTGATAATATGACCCCCCATGGGTTCCTTGATAGTTTAGACATCCATGCTGTCTTCTCAATAATCTTGATTGGGCTGGCCCAGATG